>JAZHYW010053248.1:0-18109 GCA_037355805.1 Ixodes ricinus | reverse complement strand
GCTGTACATTGCTAACCCGAACCGGAACCGAACCATAAAAATTTCGGTTCGACACCCTGGTTGCGTTTGACTGCGTTTGACTGCGTTGCGGCAGCGAGAAACCAGGACATTCCTGCTGCTTATATCGCGTGCTAAGAAGATTCCTTGAATTGGATTCCACGCTTCATACGAAGCAGAGATGTGCCGGTGATTTGCTTTCGGTTCTCGACGCAACGCAGTCAAACGCACTCAAACGCAAGTGTCTGGAACCGGCCTTTACTCGCGCAGCACACTGCGGGTACAGTGTACTAGAATAGACCATTTGCTGTCTTACCCAGCATCAAGGAGAATGCAGGGATTGGTGTTCCACGCGCCACACGCGCACGCCTTCCCGTATAAAAGATTCGAAGTAAATAACCAAAAGAAAGCGTTGACGAACGCGCGTGCAAGATGCCATTTGTTTTAGGTTTTTGCTTTAGAAAAGTTACTACTGCTGAGGCCAGCACGTGCGGCGCGTGAACACCAATCCCTGCATTCTCCTTGATGCTTGGGTAAGACAGCAATAGGTCTATTAGCGGCGAGATGTTTTAGTGGCGCCCTCATATGGTTACCTTTCGTGACGTCATTACCTTGCGAGCAACAAGTTCGATGGTGTTTGTAAGGAGCATGGTGGAAGCTTGAAATCATTGCGCTCTTAAAGACACACTACCACCAGCGTCGAAATTGAAGTTCTTCTATTCCTCTTATTTCCGTCGATGAGAAATCCTTTGCTGACGTCATAGTCAGCATTTCGGCCAATCATGGAAGGCTGACCACAGCGACGCTTTCGATCGCGCACGTCGCCAATAGACTTTAGTGCGGGCTTCTTCGTGGAACTCGAAGCACGCGGTACATCAGTTCGTGCAGTAGAACAGTGATACGAGTCAGATGACAATGTTTTAACACTGATAATTATCTTATTCAAAAGTTATGAGTGATTTTCTGGAAATTTTAATAGGAAAATGGGGCTCATTTTTGTCTGTTTTCGGTAATTGGCGTTATAGAGTCTCCATGTACTCGAGAGCTCCATCGGCCACCATTTTCCCATTGAAAATTTCAGAAATTCACTTATAACTTTTGAATAAGATAACGGTTAGTGCTGAAAGTTTCCTATGGTTCGGACCGCTAGCGCTACATTTCGGCAGAGGATAAGCGTTCGGCAAGGCGTAATCAATTTTTGCAATAAAAAACAAAACAAAAACACACAAAACATGTTTTTGAGGTGGACACCCTGTTCTTGATAGTCAAGGTTCTGCTTTGAGAGTGCCGAAGGCTGAATGCACTGAGCTCTGCGAAAAGTTCGGATTCTGAAAATAGCAGAGAGATGTTGAGAGCGATATCTCTTTGCCACAACGTGCTGAGAAGTTGTTGAAAAGCTATGAAAATTATTTGGAGCCGGCATTTCCGGCTAAGGTCATTCTGTTTCCGAACTTTCTGCAAGGCTCTGTGCGCCAAGACGCGAGTGCCCTGGGATTCATGAAGTTGCTACACGAAAGTAAGCTTATTAATTTCCAAACATTTCCACTGCTTTGGGAATGTGCTAAGCATACCCATGGCAAACTGTGAGAGCGATCTTTTTCCAAGTTGTGGCTGATAAAATTCGCCTTGTTCAAACCTTCTGAACAAGAAGTTGAACTCACTTGCTATCATGTCAATTGAAAGTGACCTTCTCCACGATCTATCTTTCGAACAAACTATATCTTATTTGTAAGCGCGAAGGCGCGAAAGATGCCATTTTAAAATAGGACTGTTTGCGCTATACATGGAAGTTTCATTTGTGCTTGTTCCGGGTGTACTCTTTCAACCTCCGTGTTGTCAATGAAACGCTAAGCTGTGGTCCAATAAACGTAAATTTTCGTTGTTTGTCTTTTGTTTGTTGTTCTTGTGATCATAATAAGCTTGGTTATAATCAACTGTGCTTTTTTGTTCAATTCATTACAAATTGGGCGTCTGTCAGCATCGCGTTTATTTGGTGTCGTCCTTGCTTCTCTTATTTTCAACAAAGGTATTTTCAAATATATTTTTTAATTAGAGTTGGTAAGTTTAATTTGTATTAGTAGCCACTTTATGATGTTTGTGCTGTTCTATGTATTGCATATATCATGCATCTATTGTATATTAAAGCGGTAGCTTTATAGGGCCATCCAACCAACCTCTGGAGCCGCGTAATCCCGAAATGTGTAGGTTCGTTAGTTTGTAACTGCTAAGCAATCTTGAGAAAAAAACCAAAAAAAAACCGGCAATTGGGTTTAGTGGATGGAACTCAGATCACCGGCGTGGAAGCCGAGTGCGTTGCTGACCGGAGCTGACTGACCCAGAACGCAGGAGCGGGAGGTGCAGAAGCAGGTGGTGTGAGAGAAAGCGCAGGGAGCGGAGAGGTGTGAAAAGCGCAAGAAAGAGAGGAGCAGAAACAGGTGCGTGCAGAAAGGGCGCGCGAACGAGGAGTAAAAAGGGCAGAGCTTCCCCTCTTGGTGATCCAGAAAATTCAGCGCAAAGGCTTTGTATCCGGGTGGTGCTGAAGCGGAAGCGTGCAACGCGTCACAAATAGGACACGGTGTGACGTAACCTGTTTCCATACAAAATCCCGCCCTAGGCACCACCCACCCTATATTGCTACCGCGTTGAAACGCGTTTGGCAGAATTACCAAACATGCAGCAAATTTTGTTTATTGCGTAGCGTGTATATTCGATTCCTACACTGTGATGCTTGTGTTTGATTTTACTAAACAAGTTTTTGAATACGACAATGTGTTCTTATAGGATTAGGTTTAGTGGTGTAAACGAAGCCAAGACTTTCCAGAAAACATGCAGATAAAGTGAACCCAGAAATTGAACATAGCCGTCGGTGTTTACAACAGCTAACGTTTCGATCTAATTTTCTCTATAATAATATATTCCAGTAGTTTAGCAGAGGGTGCCACCGCCAAGAAAGGGAAAGGGGGGGGGGGGAGTGCCAGATTATTATTAGCCCAGGGCCCCATTTTCCTTAACCCGGGAAAATGCCCTCAACAGAGCTGGCTAATCTGCGAACTTCGATTGAAATACGATATTAAGAACTTTTAGATTACGCGTAGCAGTGTTCAATACGAGGAGGACAATGAGAGCTAAGATGCTAGACTCTGTATCTGTAGGATTCGCATACTCGCACATGCCCATCATAACGACCATGAAAATGTGTAGCGGGAATCAAATTTCGGCACTCAGCGGTGCGTAGTTTGGTGCAGTATTATTACCACATCCCTGCGCTATATATCGTGTAAAATATTTAGATAATTTTTGTTTTAAAAATATATAGCCAAATAATTTTAACATTCAATATTTACACGAGGATGACTTGGAATGTTTATAAAGAAGACCTCTATTTGTGTCCTTTCCTAGCTAGCTAGCCCTTGCGTGCAATGCATGCAGCATGCAGACGAGGATAACTTTGGCAAGCTTGCAATCACACGTGATTGCACCCACTCAGTGATGTGATTGGTCTCCAGGGGTCTCCAAACCTCGAACCGCGGAGGTCTTCCGACCGGCCGCAGCTGGCCACGCTCCTTTCATTGAAGCCCGGCCCGTACGTGGATCGAGCAGGCTCGCTGCTACCGGCGCGAAAAAGTAGAGAAACGGCGCCTCGCCGCGCACCAACAGGGCAAACTAAGATACCACAAAGAACGAGAAGAGACTGCCTATTGTAAGATAGGTCCTCTCGCTACATTATTCATTCGACAATGGCATCACCACAGCATCACTATTCTTAGACCCCTGAGTCCTGACTCATTTCTGTGTAACTATAAGCATGCTGCAATTACTTTTGTTCTTCTGCGTATTGTTTGCATAAATTGCATATTGCCAGCATGAGTTCTACCATTCTCAGTAGTGTTCTGCCCTTTGTGAATATGCCAAAGTTCCCAGGTGACTTGATCTAGGAGTTTTCTCGGTCCCAATTAATGTATAATGTCATACTTAGCTAAATATTAAATTTAGTATAAAGTACATGTATTCATGATTCATCCACCTTAGATTATTTTTTCATAGTTACTCTATATATAAGTTTCAATTTTGCGTTTAAATTATTATTTAGGGTGCAGACGACTAATGAAAATGGTAGATCAGATTTATCTGCCCGACATACATGAGAACGTGCAAAGGATTTTGTTTTCATAATTAACGCGGACATGAAGCAAGGAACTACGAAAACTAATTCTGGTGATGACAATGTACAATAATTAATATCCCGAGAAAACCGGCGTTTTGGTGCAGTCCTCTAAGTATGGGCGAAAAGTGTATTTTGAGTTCGAAGCGAATTCGAAGCAAATACTGGTTTTGACCGAACATTTTCGAATCGAATATTGAATGTTCAAACGAAAACCCATCTGAACTCGTAAAGGTTTTTTTCCCAAGCTCCCACTAGTCCATATCTAAGCTAATTTTATTCTACCTACCCCGCCGTTGGTGCCCAGCCCAGCAACTAATCGAAAGGGTTTACAAATCTTGCTATATATGCAACTATTCTTCATTAAATCTCGAATTTGAAAAAAAAAAAAAGATACAGTGAATTATGAAGGTAGGTTGTCAGGACACCTCTCCCTAACATGTACTTGTGTGTAATGTGTAATAGCCACAGTTTAATTTTGAAAATTTTACTGTTGTTTAGATCAACATTCACAAAGTTTCCGTTTCTTTTACACACACTACGCGAGCGCGTGCACGATCCCACTTTGAAAGTGGATTTAAGTGTTGATCGTGGTGCCCGGGGGTGTTGCTTTTCCGCAGTGTACCGGTGCTCGCTAAGAGGCGCGTTTTAACGGGGCTAACCAGCCGCGGTCAACACCTACTTCGAAAAATACAAATATGAGAGTTCATCTCGAAGCGAATATCGAATAGATTTTATACTAATAATAATAGTAGCTTTATTTCCAACAGCAGCAACAAAGTACAGTGTTGGTGGTGGAAAAAAAAAAAGCTGTTAACGGGACACTGACAGGGTATTTATGCTCGCCAAGGTTTTTATTTGTTCATGACATTTGAAGAGCCCAACTGTCCAGAAAACAAATCGCGGCTCGAAATTAATTTTCTTTTCGCCCGAAAACCGCCGATCGAGAACTGGCCGTTTTGAGTCGCGCTCACTCTCTTCTCTGAGGTCACGTGCCGTTTTCTGTGGTTTAGACACAACCACCAAATATAATCAAAGTCGTGGGTCGTCGAAGACACACACACAATATTAAAAATAGAAAACAAATATGATACCCATTTTTTGTGGCTTCTGAAAAGCTGCAAATACGTTGATTGGAAACAAATGTATAAAAGCCACGTGACTTCCGCCAACACTCTACTCCATCCATAGTAACCCTGAGACGTAGGAAAAAAAAAACGGACAGAACAATAAAGTTTTTTCGTTGTTCTGTCCGTTTTTTATATTTTCCTACGTCTCAGGGTGGATATCATTCACCAGCTCGCCTGCGTTTTTTCACCTTTCTTCACTCTACTCCATATTTCTTCTTCTTCCCCAGTCCAGGTTCGGTTTCGGTTTCGAGCAATTGCGTTTTTTTTTGTTTTTTTATTAAAAAAATATATGTGACGCTATAGAAAAATATGATTTGGTTAGTCTTCTAACACCATAAAAAATCGCATGACAAAAAATGGGGGGGGGGGGGAGGGGGGTGTTAGTGTTTCTTTAAGAACATGTCCTTAGCCCACGAAAAGTAAAATAGCTACCCTACCCCACAAAAGCAAAATATAAACTACTATTCGAGAATTCGAATATTCGCACAACACTACACTTCCTCTCATTCTTTCTGATATCTTCGTTTGCACTTTTGCTGGATGTCGCGGTGCCAATTATTTTATAAACAATTTTTTTTCGTTTCTTTTCTTCGCTTTTTTCCGGAACCCGCTGCCACAGCGGGTTGCGGGAAGGGCGTCACCGGAAAGGCCGCGGCCAACGTTACTAGAACCACTCAGTTGGAAAACTGCCATAGAGCCTGCTTTAAAAAAGCACTTGGCTCCGATCCGTACTCGAGAACCGAGCTAATGGCGATCGCAACGCCGCCATTTCTCCCGCAGCGTCCACTCCGGGAACTCCACGGCTGCACGTCGAGTCGGGCAAGGGCCGGTAGCGCCATCTCGCAGGGCCATATCGCAGTAGCTATGTAAAGCAGCTTTCATGTTTCAACCCGTCGCTAAAGGGTGGCGCTATTATCGTATTTAGCTCGGTCTCGGTGGACGCCAGCGGCCCAGGTTTTAAGGGTGAGTTTCCCAACTGGGAGTTTTAGTAACGTTGGCCGCGGCGCTATCCACGGGCCGGCCAGAACGCCCCCGCGTGAGGGAGTTTGGAGACCCCTGGTCTAAACCATTTTGGAGCGCCTTCTGGACCAGCCAAAAGTCTATTTTGGAGCCGCAAAAACGCTTAAATTTCATTCCTATCATTGCGAATATAATATGTCAAGATTTATGTGCTGGCCTGTCCAACCAAAAGACATTGCCTACCTTGCCTTCCGACTTCTGTGCAACCGTTTACCATAATCAATTGCACGGCAGGTTTGATCCCCAAAGAACATTGCTGTTTAGTTGTGAATAAACAGCAGGCACAGCAACAGCTGGCTCAGTGATGAAGGACAGTATGAACTGCTGTGAACGGTTGCTTTAGGTATGGAGTTAAAAGTAAACCAAATATTATCCTCCACGGAAATAACGCTATAACAGAATAATATCAAGCGCCTACAGTTGATGTTTCATTGAAGTTATAAAGGTTTTAATAAGATCTTGCAATTCTTAATTAAGATAAAAAGAAAGGTTTCGTCAATTTATTTTTTATTATTTGAAAGGATAATGAACCGAAATTTCGAGCTCACAAAAGCAAGGCGGGACGGATAGGTGGGACGCAGCAAAACCCAAAAACACCAGTCATGCAGCGATATCTCTAACGGATCGCCGTATTTTTGGAAAAGAAGTGCGCGATTGAACACGGCCTACGAGGCCGATGACACAAGTCACGTAACGATTCTCACTCCCTCTCCTCCTGGGGGGCGGGCGCTGCGAGCGCGCGACGACGACGAACGTGCAGCGGATGGGCCGATGGGCCTCGCTACGTCCCGTCGAGCTGGTGTACCGAAGCGAGGAGGAGGGAAGCGAGGCTGCTTCCCCTCACTCTCAAATTTTACAGGAGGACAATGACGTCATAGCCCTCGCTTGATCGCGTCCTTCTTTCCCAAAAGTACGGCCATCCGTTCGAGATATCGATGTATGAGTGATGTTTTGTAGTTCGTAGCGTCCTGTTCAACGCTTCAGCGGCCTTAGTTTGCGAAATCAAAATTTTGGTTCAGTAGGAATAGGTTAAATAGATGCAAAGGTTTAGTGTTCCTATTTTCTTTGTATATACCAGAGTGTAGTTTTGTTTTTTGTTTTTCGGAATTAATCATGATATAATTAACGATTAACGAAAAGATGGTCAAAGTGCAGGTGAGCTGGTGTAGATTATACATAGTGGAACCTGAGACAGGTTGCCTTCCGGAAGTCCTGCATACTCAGTCTCAGGTTCCAGTATAATTAACGAATTTGTATAAATATGTCATATTTTGTGTTAACTTCAAGTTGTTAGACTTTTTTTTATTGGTTACTATGTATATTTCCTTTCTTACATAATACCCTTCATAGGCCTGTAAGGTACTTATTATTCGTCGCTCCAATTTTTGGAAAAATCCCCAAACATGCCTCCGTGAACAACTGTGACCTAAATTGCGGATTTTATTTTGAGTCGACAGTGTTTAGTATCGCTTTTTAAATAATACCACGAGTAGAACCTTTTATTGCCTTCCCAATTAAGCAAAGTTTTGTCTTTATCATGTACGAGTACTGAGAAATAAATTATGAAGAATGGATAGTTGGGCGAGTTGGTGGGAATTCATCTTGGGACACAGCGCGAAAAACAAACGAGGACGAAGAAGAAACACACGGGACGTAGAGTGCCTTCATACACACGCGCTTTTGCTTGAGTGGTGACATCTCAGCCATTTTTACGCCCAATCGTTTTTTATGCATTTTGAAGTACGCGCTATCCGGTGTCAATCAGCTCGAGCGCGTAGCTTTGGCTAATGCAGAGACACCATTTTAGCGCCCAAGTCACGCACCGAGTGCGCGAGAGCGTCACGCGCTGAACATTCAGTGCAACAATGGATGTCTTCACCCTGATACAGACAGACATGTAGGCACCCTAACGGGACAAGCGCTGACTATCAACTGAAATATTTTTAATAGGAAAATACATAAAAACGACCATTCATCTTTTGCAGTTCACCCCCCCCCCCCCCCCCCCGGTCCGCGTATTACGAGACACTTTATAGCAGCGTAATGGCACGTGTTGCTATCCCAAATCCAAAAACGCCACCTCACTGTCCAGCAATGCCAAAGACGGTTGACTGACACAAGAGGTTCCCGCCCTTTTTATTTGGTACGCTTCTACTATCTCTCTAGACACTTGGTCCCTGTGTTTAAACAAAACTTCAGTGTCACTCAATCGTGGCTCACAGTTACAATCTCGACAATGCATTGCAAGATGAGAGTATGCACACCCCTTCAACGAACTCTGGTGCTCTCTTAAACGGATGTTCAAACAGCGCCCCGTTTGGCCAATATACACCCGCCCACATGTAAACGGTATCCTATATACTGCTCCAATGGTGCATGATACGAACGGTGTTCCATGCTTTACAGTGCAACCATGACTACTCGGATTCTTCCGCTTACTAACACGCCTTTCTATGGCGGGGCAAATCTGGCTCAGCTTGTTTTTGGCCGAAAAAACGACACTCACACCGTATCTTGCTGCGATCCCCTTTAACGTGTGTGAAACACGGTGAACGTACGGAATAGAAGTCACCTTCTTTTTGTTATTCCCTTCCCGCTCAGCACAGTTGGTTGCTGCATTGGGATTTGGGATAGCAACACGTGCCATTACGCTGCTATAAAGTGTCTCGTAATACGCGGACCGGGGGGGGGGGGGGGTGAACTGCAAAAGATGAATGGTCGTTTTTATGTATTTTCCTATTAAAAATATTTCAGTTGATAGTCAGCGCTCGTCCCGTGTGTTTCTTCTTCGTCCTCGTTTGTTTTTCGCGCTGTGTCCCAAGATAAATTATGAAACAGAGGTTTTCACTTTTTGTTCAATTTCAGTACGCTTATAAACAAAAACCCATTTTTAATTTTTTTTCTTTTTCTCGCGTCGCGTTTTTTTCACACCCTTCTTTTATATACACTGGTTTTGAGTTTTAAGCCTCTAAATACGCTAAAAAAGAGCAAATGCCGATGGTGGGTTAATGGGCTAAATTGACGATTGTCGTGTGTGGCGTTTTTGAATAACTCTCAATCTCAAAGTATTCAGAAGAGAGCCTCAATATATTTTTTAGTGTGCTATATATGAAAGTAGGTAAAGCTAAATTCCAACTACTATTTATTATTCGTCGCTCCAATCTTTGTAAAAATCTCCAAACATGCCTCCGCGAACAACTGTGACCTAAACTGCGGATTTTGTTTTATTTGACTATGTTTAGTATCGCTTTTAAAATAATACCACGTGTAGAACCTTTCATTGCTTTCCAAATTAAGCAATGTTTGTGACTTTATCAGGTACGAGCACTGAGAAATAAATTATCAAACAGAGGTTTTCAATTTTTGTTGTTTCAGCAGCTGTATATATATATATTTTTTTAAATGCCATCAGTTGTTTGCAGAGTAAAATAAAAACGTAAAAAAGAAAGAGTGGCGAAAAACAATTATTCTGTTGTGTTATTAACATGTTTCTCGCACTAAAAACATAAAATTTTGCATTTAAAAATCTAGAGTTCCAATAGGAAGTGTATTTTAATCTAATGTTTTGCAATATTATACTTTGACATTTCTAGCATAGTCTAGATTATGTAGCGCATAGGGTGCCATGATTGGAGAGGCTTGAGGCCTCTCCAGTAATGGCACCGGCGGAAATTGTCTGAAAACCCGCTTTCGGCAGTTGCGATTTTATAAGGTGTTTAGACGTTTGGAATTGCAAACTTGTTATTAACGCCTAACGACATCAATGTCTTTTATACGATTATTAAAAAAAAAACCCGTTGCGGTTAAAAAAAAAAGAAAAAAAAAACATTTGTTTGCTTTTTGCGTTGCGTTGCGCTACGCAAAAAAAAAAAAAATTCGCGCAACGCTAAAAAAAAAAAAAATCGCAGTTTAGGTCACAGTTGTTTACGGAGGCATGTTTGGGGATTTGTAGAAAAATTGGAGTGACGAATAATAAATAGTAGTTATAATGTTTTACCTACTTGCATATATATCACAATAAAAAATATGGACGCTCTCTTTTGAATACTTCGAGATTGAGAGTGATTCAAAAACGCCACACACGACAATCGTCAAAACCTCGTCGTCCTTTCCCGCTTCTTCGAGATTTTTTTTTCTCAAAAACTGAACATGTCAGGACATTAAAATAAAAAGGATTGTTCTTCTCGAAACACGCGCCACGAAATATAAATATTTTTAGAAAAATAAAAAATACGACTACACCTCGTTGCCTGAATCCAAATGAAACCGCCTATATACACTATATATGGACAAATTTGATATTGCGAAAACTACGCGTCGCAACAAAAAAAAAAGGCTTGTGTCGTTTTGGTTTTGAGCCAGGGGCCCATTTAGAAAAAATTATCGAAGTTTGGGATAATTAAGTTGTTAATTATTTTTGCGCAATTAACTTTCTCAATATTGTGTTTATAGGGCATAGTTTCAATTAGAAAATTGAGGGCATTATCGAAAAACACTAAATCAATATGTTGCAGAACGATAGAAGGCACGCGCAGCGTTTTACGGCTTTCTGAAAAACCGCACAACTTCGACGGGCTTTTAGGTTTCGGTTTGCAATCGGAGCGCTTGTCGGCCCCGGCGGCACCGCACCCCGTGGAGAAATAGTGCAACCAAACTCTGCTGCGCTGTCCTCGCGGAACGCAGCGGTACAGTGAACTAGAAGCAGCGAAGGCTGATTGCACTATTTATCCACGGGGCGGGGTGCCGTCGGGGCCAGAAGCGCTCCGATTGCAAACCAAAACCCAAAACCCCGTCAAAGTCGTGCGCATTTTCAGAAAGCTGTAAAACGCTGCGCGTGCATCTCTATCGCTCTGCAATTTCTTGATTTAGTGTTTTTCCATGATGCTGAGCAATTTTCTGATTGAAACCATGTCCTTAAACACAATATTAAAAAGTTTATTACGCAAAAATAATTAACAACTTAATTATCCCGGACTTTAAAAATTTTCCTAAATAGGCCTCTGGCCCAGGACCAAAACGACACAAGCTTTTTTTTTTGTTGCGACGCGTAGTTTTCGCCATATCGACTTTGTCCACCTTTCGTGAAACACCCTGTATATATATATATATATATATATATATATATATATATATATATATATATATATATATATATATATACGGGTCATTCCATGTCAAACGTCCCAGACGTTGCGCTCGACCCCTTCCGATTTCTAAAAAAAAAAAAAAAATCATGGCCTTTTGCCGCAATGTCCGTAGCCATGCCGTAAAATATTTTTGGCGAAAAAATTTTTTGATGACGTGAGCGCTGTTTTAACTTTTAAAAACAGCGTGAAACTAGGCATCACTCAATAATTGATGAAAAATCAGCCTTTTAGTGAAACACCTAACACTATTTTTTCTTAAATTGGCACGGCTTTCGACTTACAATGTGGTTGGGCTTGTGAAGTTTTGTTTAATTTAAATATTTTTAAAAAACTAAAAAAGTTTAGAAAATTTGAACGTTTTTGCTATTTTCTTAAAAAATATATAATTGCTCCCGGGACCTAATAGAACTTTTTACCGGCTGCCCTGCAGGTATATAATCTATAAAAAAAATTTAAAACCGCTCAATTAAATATCTCGCAGTAAACAAAAATCCTGAAGTTGCCAAAAAGTGCGTTTTGACGGATAAACAGCCGTTTATTTCACCCTGAGGTGGTCCAAGTAAAAATACAAAATATGGTGGATTTGGAAGAACAATCGATAATCTTTTGATTCTGAAAGTTTAATCAGAGTAATTTTGTTTAAAGCCAGAAAACAATTTTTGAAGTTGAGCTCTCGCACCACAACCCGGCGTCGCTTCTTAAAGGGGCCCTCGGAGCTTTCTGAGATCGTCTGTTTATGTTGTTATATTGCGTAGTAGGTGCAAGTTAATATGTATACAAAGTTTTAGATTACAAAACCGTTTATTAAGCAGATGGCAGTTGAAATATATCGGAACTATTTTCTCTTGGAAGACAATCGCCCATTCCCTGCCCATCGCTAAAACTTGACCAATGGAAATGCTGCATCTCGCGGTGAATGCGAACGTTATTATTGCAACACTTTTTAAGCTTGTTATAAATTAGAGTTTGAGAAAAACGTAAACTGATTGTGGTGCGGGAAACATAGTTCGCAATTATCGTTCCAAAACCAGCGAACTATGTTTTCTCCCCGCAAGCTTGTTGCTAGAGGGTGATGCGTCGGCGCGTCGGCTCGTCTGCTTCCCGGGGCGTGTGCAGGCGTGCGTTTGCGACGTCGCGCATCGGGGTCGAATCATACGAAATGGCTTCCATGTCCGCTGTCCGTTTCAGGATTTCAAGCTCCAGAGACGTCAGGTCCGAAAGGTCCATAGCGCGACGGTGCGGTGCGACGAACGACGACTGCCGAGCACAAAGTCCGGGCCCCTTGACGACGGTCCGCGCGTGTTTGAGAGATTCCTCCGCGGGTCGGCGGTCGGCCGCGTTGGTGACGCGCAGTGACGCCGGAATCTTTCGCTTGCTATTGGCTGACGCATAAAGAGATGCCCCTCCCATTTTCCGGGGTCATCTCAGAAAGGGGGCGTGCCGGGGACTTTGATAGCAATTTTGATAGGGAAATCCGCCGCGCATGACCGTAATTTTATGATTTTTAGGATCCTTAGGGCCCGTAGATGGAGTTACCGCCATAAATAGACCATCGCAGAACGCTCCGGCAGGGCCCCTTTAACGCCTCTTCGCCGCACAGCACGCCACCTGCGACGATAGCTGACACGATTAGGTCCAAAGAAAGAACGGAGTTTTCTGCCGCTTCCCCTTGTCCGTCTTTCCGGCTGCAAGGGAAGAAACGGCGGGTATCGTGTAATAATCGGAGGTGCCGCCAGCGCGTTGCAATAGCAAACCCGTTGTGCCCTTTGTACCCGAGGGCGGCTCGAAACGCGATGCCTAAACGACGGGCGGCATCAAGGGACCAGGAGGACTTCTCCATGCCATGCCAAAGGTCCCACGGCCACCTCCGATTCCTAAAATAAAATTGATAGCTCTTCATCGTAACGTTTGTGCTGCATCTCTAACATATTTTTTGTCGAAAAACAAATTTCATGGGGTGATGGCGGTTTGAACTAGTAAAAGGGGGGTAGAACTACGAGTCATTCAATAATTGATGAAAAGTAAGATTTTTTTACGGAACACTGGAATATTTTTGCCTAAAATCCCTACGGTATTTGGATTGCTATGTAATAAGGATCATGGTCATGGAATTTGGTATGCTCGAAGCAGTTTTAAAAAATAAGGAATATATGAGCATTTTAGCATATTTTTAGTTTCGTTACAAACTATGGCTTTGCTGGATGCGACTGTAAATACTCTTATTGACAGCCCTGTAGGTATACTGTAGACAAAAAAAGGTTTCAGACCGTACAACTAAATATCTTGCAGAAACAAAAAAAAAACTAAATTTGTGCAAAATTGCGTTTTGCCGTTTAAAGAGCCGTCAATTCTGCCTTGAGGTGGCCCAAAGAAAAATACGTAACATGGTGACTTCTACAAAAGAGTTTATTTCCTTTTGTTCTTGAAAGTTTAATTAAAGTAATTTTGTTCTAAAGGGAAAAAAACATTTTGAAGTTGAGCTTTCGCGCCGCAACCTGGCGTCGTTCCTTGCGCCTCTTCTCTGCACAGCACGCCACCGTCGAGCCCGGCAAAGCGTGCGACGGTGTCACGGTGTGCGCACGCAGGTAGAAAGCAGGACCTCGAGTTGTCGGGTGCATCTTGGTGTGAAGAGGCTTTTTTCTACTCTTGTTGCTTTATGGCTTTTCCTATTTTGACCGTTTTGCGCGGCTGTGTCCTCCTGTGGGCTTCCACTGTCTTGATATCAGCAAATGCTTAGCGCTGCCAGGTAAGAGCAGCCACTAGTAAGCTAGCTATTTCTTACGTACACATCGCAATCACTCTCTCTTCTCGACGTCAGGACAGATGTAGACAGCAACACAAAAGCCCCGTGAACGGGCAATCTCATACGACGAGGCGATGTGGTGTTAACGAACGCGCGCAGTTGGAGGCTCACGCCTCGTTTGTGTTTAAATCGGCTTTGAAACGGCAAATTCTTGCGTCGCTGAATAGTTCCGCTTTTCACCGCAGTATGCGTGACAGCTAGATTTCGCGGCGATATTATCGCGTTTCCCTTTTAGGAGAAGTCCAAGTCAACTGATGCCGCCCGTATTAGGCATCACGTTTCGAGCCGCCCTCGGGTACAAAGGGCACAACGGGCCTGTTATTGCTACGCGCTGGCAACACCTCCGATTATTACACGATACCCGCCGTTTCTTCCCTTGCAGCCGGAAAGACGGACAAGGGGAAGCGGCAGAAAACTCCGTTCTTTCTTTGGACCTAATCGTGTCAGCTATCGTCGCAGGTGGCGTGCTGTGCGGCGAAGAGGCGTTAAAGGGACACTCAAGTGGTTTTTGAGTTCGTGTTTTGATGATGACAGCTGAATTTAGACGCCCCAAGTATCCCTAAAAACCAAATAGTATAGTCATATGGTGATTATTTCTTTAATAAAAATGTAATTGAAGGCCGCCAAACCTCGGATCCATCCGAAAACGAAACCACTCTCATTGGTCCTCGCACGCTTATCAAAAGGATCTCGGGCCAATGGCGTTGGACGACGCTCCGTCGCGCAGTGATCCCGAGGTAGCCGCATCGGCCGAACCTCTTTGTCATTCGAGCTTCGATCATGGCGGCGTTCTCTACGCTCGAGGACCTGACGCCGTTGGAGGTTGAAATTCTTCGGCGGACAGCCGACCTGGGGATGATTTGCTATGACGCCACTCCGACGTGCGATGTGGACGATAGCAGCGCTTCAGAGTCATGTTCGGGTTCCGAGGACGACGAAACGCAGACCTTTTCGGGCGTTCTTCGATTTGCGGTTGGGGCAAGTCGTAACCAAACCAACGTTTGACATCGCAGCGTTACCTCTGGTACGTGATGTCAAACGATGTCGCCACGTTGACTTTCGCCTCGGGAGGACGGGGGAAGGCTGGTTCAGACATGTGCAACGAGCGCGTACCTACCACTGCGTCCGTTGCAACCGGAACGACCGCTCTGCGCCGCGCGTACACACCTGCAACCACTACAAGCGCAGCGGGTCGCCGTCAGCTGTTTCAGCGGCCCCTCTAAAAAGGGGACGCACTGCTACTCAATGCCGTAACAGAATAGAGACAGACAGTTTTCTATAGCCTAAAGCTTTATTATTGATTTTTCTTGATAGGCTTGCAGGGTACAGTGGATGAAAAAAAGAAAATAAAAAGATGCAGTACGTCGTCTTGGACGATCACGACCCTAATACACGACATTGCAATAATACAAATATCGCCACACGCATTTTCTACGATTATAAAAGACATTGTAATCTTAGCAGCGATATAGCAACGTAGAAATATGATTTCGTGATCAGATAGACGTTGCGAACGTTCAGGATTGCTAACACTAATCACTTTTCTCCGGTGATGAAAACGCGTGAAACTTCGCGTCCTTTATACGGTACGCGCCAGTAATACCTTGAACTTGAGCACACGCATGAAATGCGCCAAATAAGAAATCCGGGCGATGTTCGAGGACACAAATGCTTAGAAAGCACCACTGTAGTCGAAGTAAACAAACACGACGGCACGGACGTTTCTGCTGTCTTGAGAGTGCCGCCACGACATCGCGGCACGAGTAGGTGGATCTTCCCTTCTAGTACGTGCTGGGTTATCATAGCGACACACGACGAAAATTCACAGTCAAGGATAGCGCTTTTACGCGGAACGATGAGCTTTCACCACGCCGTCCACGTCGACGATCACCACCGACGCCATGTGCGCGCAGATACGTGCTCTTCCGCGCATCCCGGGGGAACGGGAAATTCACCCCCGCGGAGGAAGGCAAGGAGAAAACGTAGTCCCTTGTTTGTGAAACGATAATTGCAGTATCGCGTGTTCTAAACTAGAACTATTTTACGTCTTGTGAAATTATCATGCACAACATATTTAAATAAACTGAAAATTGTTTCTTTAGCGAAACTTTACAAAGGCCGCCAAAATTTTCAAACATACGATAATTTCATTGGTCCTCGCAAGTACAGGAAAGAGTCCGCACGTATTTTATTCCTGCGTGATTAATAGGCGGTTCTGCCTTCTAAAACTGAAGATACTCATTCACTGACACTTCCTTAATGCCATCGCACCAACAAGTAGCTTCTCCAAAAACCGCTTGAGTGTCCCTTTAAAGGGACAATGAAGGCGATTTAATTTAATTTTTTTAAATTGTGTTTTTAGGCTTCTTGGGAACCTGGCATACTGCCTAAATTTTTATAGACATTTGTGACGCATATTTCTATACCTACGAAAGAACTGAAGAAACCGAAACTCAACTATCTGCGTTTCTCGTTTTTGGGCCTCCGAAAACGGAGGTGACGTAGGAGTGATGTCACACGTGAATTGTCGGTACCGGTAGCATTTAGGGCGTCGAGACTCTGGTTACAGCGGTGGGTTATAGCAGCGCGGTGGCGCGGTCGTTTCGCCGAATTTGTCAACATGGACGGCAATGCCGCTCTCGCGAGCGAGTTCGAGCTTCCGTTCGGTAACCGAACACCAACGGAACGGGAGTACGTGCGTGGCGGCCTCTGCTATCACCCGACGGAGACCGCACAGCCGGCAACGAGCGGCCCGCATGCCGAAGGACGGACGCCGGGGAGATGCCGAGGGGAAAGCGGCAGCGATCTGGCCGTTCTGGCCGTCAAAGCGGCGCGTCAGCGACCAATCGCTGACGCGCGACGTCGCAAACGGCGCGCGTCAGCCCGTTTGGCGGGGCCAAAACGCGCGACGTCACAAACGGCGCGACGCGCCGTTTGTGACGTCGCGCGTCTTGGCCCCGCATCGGTCACGCGAGCTCCGCTTCTCCTGGCTTCTCCCGCAACTCTCGGGGCGTCGCCCCAGTCGATCCCGGTGCAATTATTACCACGACTGTTTTATTGATTTGCGCGGCACACAAGCGCCGGTTTCGGCTGAAATTTGGGCAACGTGGCCTGAGACGTGCCTGGAACCCAGTTCAATCGCCAAAAAGATGTCCTAAATTGCCTTCATTGTCCCTTTAAGAAGCGACGCCGGGTTGTGGTGCGAGAGCTCAACTTCAGAAAATTTTTTCTCGCTTTAAACAAAAATTACTCTGATTAAACTTTCAGAATCGAAAGATTATTGATTGCTCTTCCAAACCCACCATATTTTGTGTTTTTACTTGGACCACCTCAGGTGGAATAAACAGCTGTTTATGCGTCAAAACACACTTTCTGGCAACTTCAGGATTTTTATTCTACTGCGAGATATTTTATTGAGCGGTTTTAAACATTTTTTTTATAGCTTATATACCTGTAGGGCAGCCGGTTAAATTTCTATTAGGTCCCGAGAGCAATTAGATATTTTTTAATAAAATAACAAAAATGCAAAAATTTCCAAAATTTTTAGTTTAAAAAAAATATTTAAATTAAACAAATCTTTACAAGCCCAACCACATTGTAAGTCGAAAGCCGTGCAAATTTAGAAAAATATTGTGGGGTGTTTCACCAAAAAGCTGATTTTTCATCAATTATTGAGTGATGCATAGTTTCACGCTGTTTTTAAAAGTTAAAACCGCGCTCACGTGATCAAAAAATTTTTTCGCCAAAAATATTTAAGGGCATGGCTACGGACAATGCGGTAAAAGGCCATGATTTTTTTTAGAAATCGCAAGGGTCGAGCGCAACGTCTGGGACGTTTGACATGGAATGA
>JAZHYW010053246.1:0-17033 GCA_037355805.1 Ixodes ricinus | reverse complement strand
ATGGCAGGCAAGTCTGGTATTTCAGAAAGTGCTGTTTCTATATTAGACAGAAAGAAGCTCGGCCACAGAGAAGTACTTTTTTTTTATTGCTGTAGAACCGGGGCTGACGAAACACAGCACCAAGCGTGTGCTGTCAGGATAGTTTTGGTATGGCACCTAAACTTGGAACTTTGCATCTTTGTGATAAGTTGCTGCTTCTGAAAAGCTTTTAACACAGTGGTTTTGCAGGTAACCTGGCAAAAATGCAAGCCGTAGGTTGAGACGCTGATGCAGTACGACTTGCGAGAGAATAAAAGAGGGCCTCCTCGCAGGTGGCATCTTGTTTCCATCGAGTGCGTGTTTGATGCCTCTATAGCATATTCCATCCAAGCATAAGGAAGAAAAAGGTGAAGAATTAACCTGTGGCTGCATATCTGGACGATTGGACTTGTAACTGCCGTATAACTGTTAATTGTAAAATTTTTGTTCCCTGTATATAAAATACATCGACATCAGAAGTCAAGATGAGTCTCAATATAAACAATTTCACGAGATTTTGACCCAAAATTTGTATTCTGTATGACAATTTTTTCCGTATGCATCAAGGTAGTGCTGCAAATCTTTTTTTCCATGGAAAAAAAAAACGCGGACATAAAATGGTGCCTAGGGAGTATGTTTTATTGTGGGATTCCAATTCCTGTACCCATGAGGTGCAGCAAAAGTGTCGTCAATGAAGATGACTGCTGAGTATATGCAGCTGCTTGTCCCTCCACAGCCTGCAGACAAAGTACATGAGAAGGGTGTATCGCCTATAAAAACACGCATTTTTAAAGACCATGTTACAAAAATTACTAAACAAGAGAATCCCAGGGGTGTGGTGAGCAGTAGTGTATGGTATAAATTCACTGCTTTTACCTTCTTGTGAAATCTCATGCAATGCTGGAAAGAATGAGACTCTGGAAAGACATTTTGTTTATGCGAGCACTTTCCTAACCAAGGAAGTGCTCAGACCAGGTACACTCATGCTGTGGGTTTGTACAACACGCAACTTGGTGAAACAAGCAGCTCCTGAGAAATGCGCACTAGTTTGATCTAATTACTTTGCTTTACACAGACCTGCTCTGTCAATCACATGAAAAAAATGGAAATGGAGCAAAAGCTGGATGGAAATCACTCACTTCGAAAACCAGAACACTAGGTCCAGGAAAATGAAAAGGAGCGAAATACAAAGACTGCTCGCATCTCACCTTCCTGTCCATGCTATAGACGGCTGTCACCAACTGATTTCCAATGACAAGCGAACTGTTGTTCCCGTCAATGTGTTTCGGTGCTGTGGAAGTCCAGCTCTTCGCATTGCATTGAGCACTCAACAAAGACTGTGAGCACGAGCCGCTCTGGACGTAACTGAATAAAGCAAGGATGAAGAAACTCGGCCTAGAATTACTCATTAGTTCCATATGACACAAGTTTTCTTTCCACGGTTCTCTAAGCAATGCTTACCAGCCAATTCTGGACCTCGCCTGCACTTCTGCTACAACTAGGGCACTCATGCTTCATTGATACGTGCCCAGCAGCAGTGCAATGCAACCAGCTGCTCCTGCTGAGTGGGCGAGAGGTAAACAGTGCAGTTGGGGGCAGTCCAGGCCCTCACCATCCAGTGGCAGTGTACAGCCGCAGCGGGAAAAGATTAGCACAGGCAGACCTGATGACCCGGAGTGGCGAAATCGCCACAGGCGGCGCTATTGTTCCCCGAGCGCGCCGGATAGCGAGGGCCAGCCAGCATTCCAGGTTTCAAAGTGCGGGTGGCCGGCAGAAAATTGAGGGATAAGATGGCTTTCGAAATGCGCTGGTAGCTGACGGGCAGCTTTCTGCCGGTCACCACCGCGTGTCGCGATTTTGCCGCTCCGGTCGTCGGTCGTGTTTGTGCATTTTTCCGCTCGCCGCTGCACCTGATGACTCGGTGCACAGCTGGCATGCACACAGTTTCAGTATCACGCATACATGGTTTCCAGGCTCGCGTCATGTCAGTATAAAAGAGCTGCCGCTTTCGGGTACTTCCGCAGTTGGGCGCCGCGCTGGTGACCAGTGCACTTGGTAGTTTTCAGATGCGGTTAGTGGCAGAGGCTGCTCATTATGCCACGAGCGTCTCCGGAGCGAGCTGTGCCCATGGCCGGAACAGTTTATCGCGCTTAGCTTGCACACAAAGGGCTGAGGTACGATGCCTGGCCGCACATGCACCTTTCTGTTATTTCTGTAAATGTTGCGTAATTCTGATAAATTCAAGGAACCCCGTTACTTGTTGAAAGTCGGAATGGCATACGCGCCTGACTTCACGCCGATTGTTTCAGAAACCCAACGCATGTACATGAGGGGGCTCTGCGTGGCGATACAGAGAGAGTCTCGCTCTTTGCTCTCAATTATGCTGCCCGCCGACGTTCGATGCCCGCGATGCTAACTTTTGTATTTTTGTTTTCGGGCCCAAGTTCGCCAAATTAAACGTTTAGTTTCTGGTTCATTCCGTCACCTGACTACACCTGTCATTCGTAACATTTTGGTGGAGTTGCGGGACATTAAAAAAAAAGGTGGCATGCGCGGCCAAAATCGAACCTCCTCGGCCCTTTGTGTGGGAGCCATGCACGAGAACCATTCGGTCACGGGCGCGCTTGCTCGGAGGATGCGCGCACAGATATGTGCAAGTGCAGGT
Organism: Ixodes ricinus; assembly: GCA_037355805.1. Taxonomy (NCBI): domain Eukaryota; kingdom Metazoa; phylum Arthropoda; class Arachnida; order Ixodida; family Ixodidae; genus Ixodes; species Ixodes ricinus. The sequence goes on along the minus strand of JAZHYW010053246.1, from coordinate 14,350 downwards.
ACCAGCGAGGCCTCAGGCAGAAGCTTTCTCTAAACCATCAAGTGATGACGACAAAGTCTGTCCCTGTTTGTCCAGTTCAGTACGCAGAAGCTATCGCTCTGTCGTGGTGTGCAAGAACCATGCAAGCGTTGCCTTACTCAACTGGATCTGCGACAGATTGTGATCTCTAGCCAAATGGAGGGGAGACTTGAGCGCAGAAAAGGTTAAGAGAAGCATGCTGCAAACTGCACGCCAAATGATTTTGCTGATTTGATGGTAACGCCTGTACAGGTGCGTCTTGCTTCCACAGCCTTGCAGCAATATTTGATAGACCTTTCTATTTAGCAGTAGACACCAGTTTTGGAATTGGTAGAGGTTTGCCGGAAAGCATGTACGTCCCTTGTCAATTTCAGAGTAGTGAGTGGCTGTGATGTTGCCGCAAATGTGTTTGCGGGAAGCCGACCGCATGGGAACAGAACTGCAGACACAGTCTTTTTGCGAGCTGATACTTAGTTCATCTGTTGTATCTGCTGTATTGTACGACACAAAACTCGAGTAATAGCGTGTAGATTACCTCTGCACCATATGTATACTTAGGTTTTTGTGAGTCTCGCCGAGATTTCACCTTGCTAGAAACATCAGCACGGTTGAACCTGAAACAGTTACCTCGGGAGCTACCAGCCAGGCGCAATAATGTTCACGACAACTTCTTCGACCTTCCTCTTCGTTACACACAGTGCAGATAGCGTTCACCGTTTTACGAAATTGCTGAAATGGGCATAAAAGCTGCCACTTTGAGCTGAGAGCCAGCAAAAGTTCACCATGATCCCAGCGTAGCAAAGCTGCAACCACGGACCATCAGCGGCCGCTAGCATGACACTACCGACGGCACTCATGCGTACTTCATGTGAATGACGTGACATAGGTGCAATTAAGCCACGTGCACGTCATGGAGATGAATCCAGATTGTTTTTATACCTACCGTTTGGTGTGCTGGTGGAGCTGCCACCTGTACTGGGACCTCGCAAGCACCTTTGACCACAGCAGATAAGTCCTGCATAATCTAATTAATCACGAGTTAATGCATAACACAAAGCATAACCAGAAATGTTATGCTTTGATGTAATGCACCCTTTCCTGCACCTTACACATGATACTTTTTCAGGTTTTCTTTTACAATTCAGGTATCGAAGTTCCTCATGCACCGGTCAAGAGAAATTAATCTGTCAGCTTGAGCGCTATGATCCAAGCTTTCGAAAAATCATTACGAAGCAGCAGACTCGTGCAAACTCAACAAGACCAAAAAGAACGCGGTGACTGTTCACTATCACTAGACAAGGGGGATCGGTGGCTAAGTAGGCTAGCGCATACCAGCTTGGATCACGTGGAGCGAAAGCTCGCGATGCAGAACCCAGGGATCCTGGGTTCAATCCCTATCCCTGCCCCAGATCTGGATGAGCATCGTATACCGGCGTGCGGTCGTGTACAGTATCACTACTGCGTGGTGCATGTTAAATACCCCAAACTAGCAATTGTACTACACTCGCTAAATTGCACATCTACAGCTGAGAGACAAGTCGCACGTTGAGGCAGACTAACTCAAGGCTGTACAGACATACACACAACACAATTTGTTTTTTATCAGTAGGTAGTTTTAGCAGACCTTATCCGCGTTCTACGGTGGCCACATACGGCTTTGGGCGCGAACTGAAGAGCATGCTTTAAAGTCACAGCGCGAGCTCACAATAGCGATTCCGCTGCGCACGGCAACGCTACGCTAAAGCGGCCCATTGCGATTCTCAGCACTCACCGACACTGCACCCGAGGTGGCGCGTGGCGACGGGCGAGGCGCGTCCGCTCGAAATCACGCGCCTTCTCCGCGTCCTTGGCAGGAATCTTCTCATTGGGGCCAGGCATCTCTGGTCCTACTCCCGGAGTTCAGCGACGACACTTGCCCAGGTCTTCACCGGCTTGCTGCGCGACGTGACAAACCTTTGAAAAGCCCGACTGGAGATAAAATCTTTAAAGTAAGGCAAATATCCGTACAGACACAAGAGCACTTCATACTGGGATAATACGCCGTTGGCCATAACGATTCTTCGGGATCGCGATGCAGCCTACGCGTTGCGATTATCTAAATTCCTTTGTTTCACTTATGTAAAAAGGCATGATTCATGCGACCTAAAACTTGACACCGGTAATTGTATTTAGATTGTACCGAATTCTGCATTTTCAGAAGTTAAAAATGTGTCTTTTACAAGACCCTTCAATGTGGCGTTGAGCATTTCCCTCTAGGGACATTTTTTGGGTACAAATCCCGATGAAGTTACAACTCAATCGCCACTCTTCGTCAACGTCATCAACGCGCCGCCATGAAGTACCCTGCCGGTTGAGTTCGCCGCCGATTGAGATTAGGCCTCTCCCACCGGCGACGTCACAATGAAGTTTCTCCATCGCTTTTTCTAGCATAGACAGACAGGTTAAGAAAAGTTTTCTGGCTGGAGAAGAGGAAGCAGACGGAATGCTGAAGAGAGGATGTATTTCCTCCTCTCCTCTCCAGCATTCCGTCTGCTTCCTGCTCCTGCCCTCTTTTCTCTCGAAAACTTTTCTTAACCTGTAACTGACTATAGTCTAGGAGGGTGTTGACCGTAGCAGGACGGTGAGGGGAGGGACGGGAAAGAAGGGCGAGATTAGAATCGACGCGCGAAGCTTCGTTTCAAAAATGCTTGAAGGTCGATACGCCACGTGTCGTTAAAATTTGGAACTGAACCGCCGTGTCTCCAAAAGTGGGTCTTGCGATTTGTCGATAAAATTGCGAGTAAATCAGACCGACCCCGTGAGGAACCCCTGAGCCCCCGCCGCCAGGTGGTGTGCTAATCGCCAACACCACTTATTGGCGATGGATGGATGGATGGATGAATACGGCTGAGCCCTTTGGATCGGGCGGTAGCTTACGCCACCTAGCCATTTTGTCTTACCATTTAAGCTTAGAATATTTAAATGTGAAAACTATATACACTCCGCACTGAACAGAAAGTGAGGCTATAAACCCCCCTTGCCATCAGTTAATAAGAAAATACCTAGTTTTCTCGTGCTTTCTGCCACCATTCACTTAATCTTTGCTTGGTAATCTCTACTGTCTTGAAATCCACTTTTCCTTCGCTGTCTCTAAAACCCAATGACTTTATTAAATCTATGTTGTCTTCGGTAGGCATAGGGTGAAGCCCTTACAGTAGAGTATCAAGTGCTCAGCCGTCTCGTCCACCTCTCCACAAGCAGCGCACACTGTATCCATTTCCTGGTACTTCGCTCTGTATGTTCTGGTTCGCAAAACACCTGTCCTTGCCTCAAACAACAATGAGCTTCCCCTAGAATTATCATAAATGCTTTCTTTGGCAATAACTGTTTTGTTTAATCTATAGCTTTCCAGAGCCGTCTTTGTCTGCATTCCTCTAGCCACCGATCTCTTTCTGTGGCCTTAACTTTCTTCTTAACTGAGACCTGCTCTTCCGTAACCCCACTATAGCCTAAAAACTTTCCTCTTAATTTCCTAGTGCGCTGTCTCCACTTTGTGTCTATACTCCTCATGTATAAAAAGCTGAAAACCTTTCGTGCCCATTGCTCCCCATCCATTTGCCTCAACCGATCCTCAAATTCTATCTTGCTCGCAGCTTCCCTGCCCTCAAATGACGCCCATCCCATGTCTCCTTGCACTCCCTGGTTTGGCGTTTTGCAATGTGCCCCCAAAGCCAGCCTACCTACTCCGCGCTGTTTTATTTCTAGTCTTGCATGCACTTCGGATTTCATGCATAGCACTGCGTTTCCAAAAGTCAAACCAGGCACCATGACCCTTTCCAAATCTATCTCACCACCTCATACCTGTTGTAATTCCCAAGTGCTCTATTTTAGATGCGGAGCATCTCTGCTCGGGGTCTATGTCCCGCGGCGTCGTAGTCCGCACTCGCACTACGCACGCGCAACTCTCCTCTCCTCTCCAACAGCTGCGCGTTACTCTCTCCGCTCTCTCTTCTGCGCAGCTGCGTGCACTGCGCGTTCGTTCGCTTCTACTCACACCGCGCGCGCACGCGCAACTCTCCCCCCCCCCTAGTGCTCCTTCTCCTTCAAGTGTGAAAAATAAACGGCGAGCGGCGAGCGTTCCAAGTTTCTCTGCCGCGAGCCGCGACGAAGGCTCGCGTAGGGGGTCACGCTAGGGCAGTCGGTGGCGCCATCTCTTGACGTCAGCACGCAACTGACTCTTTCCTCGGAACCAACACGATGCTCCGCATCACCCCATGGTTCCCCTCGGGAAGACGGTGTAATTTTTCATTACAGCTGCATTTCTGTTGCCCTTACCTCCAGCGAAATCAACGAAATCAACTCGCTGAACTCATAATTTTAAGGTAAAGTGATTGCAATCATATAACGTCAATTTAGATAAGAGAAATGCCACTTAAATCAAATAAATTTGGTTTATATGCTTTTTTGTTCACGATCTTTCCCACCTTTGAGTGAAGTACGGGAGTGAAGGCACGACTTAGAAAGTGCTTCTTCACTAGAGCGAGAAATCATGCACTGAGCCGAACCACGTAACGTTTTCGTACCCTTGTTAACACTGCACACAACTGGTGATATGAAGTGCATAAACTAATTTACGGTAAATGTCCAATGTAGAGTACATTTACGGATTCACAAATTTACTTATACCTAAAATGGAGCTCACTTCTCGCCTTCTAGGCGTCTTGTCGCTGCTGAAATTATACACCAGGTCCAGGAACCGACCCCGGACTCCTCCAGGACTCGCGATAGCGAAGTACCAACTGAACTAACCAGGAGCAAGTCATCAGTATAGAGCAAACGAATGTTAACATTTTCTAACAATCTTTATTATAACTGCTAGAAGGGTGAGATCATACGTTTTGTTATTTATTATGTATAATCACTGAACATCTGGAGATCCGTAGATCTAACTGAGGATCTGTAGGCCAGCGCTTGTATCGAAGCTAAGCTAAAGTCGCATAATTAGGATATAGAGAGGACATAATAAAAATGTTCTGTGACAATATTTAAAAAATTCGAAATAAAAAACATTAAAATAAAACAAAATAGAAAACGTTTCAGAACAATCGGGGTTTTCTTTCAATAGCAAGGTGAGCAATTAGCGTCGCTTTGAGTATTGAGGTATTTGACGATCAGAAATATGAATAGATAATTGTTACAGCTCCTCTAATTTCTGTGTTTTTTTTCGCATTAACGTGTTACTTTTCTTTTAATTATACAAATATTTTCTCGCAAGTTTGACAACTATGCCCTGTTTCATCATAAGTAAAAACGAAATCGAAGATATGAAGAAGAAAATAAACGTGGAAAACACACACACATCTAAAACGAAATGTCATGGCGTTTTCGCTACATTTGCATGGTTTAGCTGATGATCGCACAAACACAAAAAACGAACTGCACTAGTGTGCAATCTCGACGCTTTTTGATTGGCTTCATCGGCCCCTAATCGAAGGTAAAGCGAAGTCAAATTTCAGATCTGAGGGTGAACTAGTGCCACTAAATAAGCTACGTACGTTTCAGAGTAACGACACTTACACCATCTTAGGCTTTAAAATCATGGTTGCCAGTTATCTGAAGCTTAAGTTACAGGAAACGTTTTTCTGTCCTCCACAAATGTTGAAACGGCACGCGACAGAGCAAAAGCAATCTTAGAGAATTTTAGTAGATCATTCGGATGACTCCGATAACGCTACCCGATACTGCGCCGCCGCCTTTGCGCATGCATCGTCACCGTTACCAAAGGTATCGGAATGATCTACTAAAACTCTCTATTACATGAGCTTCCTAACACCGAACCTAATGCTCAGAAAGTCGTACTTTTGAATCATGACGATCGGCAGTTGAGTCTGCCCTGCACAAGCACCCAGATGGCGGCGCCCACAACAATACCGGGGAACAGATGTGCCGATAGTCTAAGCGTTGCTCGTTTAGAGGCTCTAGTTGGAACCAACAAAAAGCATCCGGCACGCCCCCCCCCCCCCAAAAAAAAAAAATACCGTGTTCATTTTTTGATCAGGTGGAAATCTTTTGTCGTGCAACCGAAATTTCGATTGCAGGTTGCATTCTCAGTAATAGGCCTTCGTCAGCTTCCAGGCACCTCGGACGTGATTAAAACCCGCCGAATGGGTACGTGTAGGCCAGCGCTTTGCCTAACGTTAGCTTTGCCTCAAAGACACCGATACTTCTTTTTATATATTATTTCCAGTTAAAAGCCACCGGAGACGACTATGTAACAAAATTAAGCCGCACCTTTCCACCAACCTAGTGTGATATCAAAAATAATTTCTGCTATTGATAAAAAACAATTGTGAACATGGTGTAATTGCAACCGCCGGAATCTCTTTCACGGTCTCAAATTCATTTGAGCATATATGCAATGTACAGTGAAACGCGCGCAAAAGCAGCTGTGGTGCACTCGCAGCCTCTCGTTTGTTGTTTTTACACCTCTGGCTCGTTCGCTGCGGGCGTTCAGGCATCTGACACCCACAGATCTGGTGCCATTTCTGTCTCTCATCTGGCGTTCCAAGCGGCAGATGACGCTAAATGCAAATCGAGCTATTCTTGGACACGTGTTGCCATCTGTATTTGATAGTAGAAAACTGCAACTTGCCGTAACTGAATGGGAAAAGTTTGTGAGTGAATACTGAACTTCATGCGAAATCTATTGATATGCAGTTTCTGGAAAATATAATATCAGAAGATGCCTCGTAATTTAATGTCTCGTTTTTTCGTAAGTTCACGTGATTCCGCTTTTATAGCATGACGAAATAATACTATATTAAACTTCATTTTTATTTATAAAATTTACATTCTCTGTACAGTTTATTGCTTACTTTTTTATTTACTATATCCAGCAGGCCGTCACTTGAATTATCGTGGTCATTAGAACGTTATAAGTCGAGAGCAAATTGGTCAGTATCAGAAACAGTGATCTATTAAAATGTAAATAATAAACTAACCAAGAATAAACGTAATATCGAGACATTAAAGTATAGTTGACGAATTGTTCTTTAATTTGACGTTAACGTTATGACTGTAGAATACACAGGAAAAAAGTTATAAACCGTCAAAAAAGAACCAAAACGGCATTCACGGTGGGGTTGCACCTCAAAGTCAGAGTGACGTAACGACATTCGGCTTATTCCTTTTTAAATAATGTTATGTAGTCTTTTTTGAGCCAAATACTGTTGTCTTCGTGGTGTGGCCAGAACGCGGTTGACATTTAGAGAATAGAATAGGCACTAAACTTTCGTTGCAGTATCCCAATAAACTTCACATAATCCACAGGTCGCAAAACTTTCGAATGAACTCCCCGTAAACGATCGTCAAGCCACTCCATACGCACAAACGACAAATAGCCTGCTGTTAGAACACGTCCTTGGGTCTCCCAAACTCATTCCCGAAAACGCGCTTATAATTAGGGCCAGGGGAGTGCGGGAGAGGGCGCCAGTAGTCCTCCATATCAGCGCCCTCGTTACAATCCCCGCGCTTCGTTTCGCCCCTCCCTTCCCGGATGTTGGAGATTTCGTAAGCGCCTCTTTGTCTTTCCCCTCCCCTTCCGCTTAATTTGAACTCTCTCTAATTTGCTGCTCATCCTTTCGTAAAACGAGTCGCCGCGGAGCTTCGTTCCACGACCGTCGGGCGGCGCTTGCGTCAGCGGGACGCGTCGCCTTTGAGAGAACGGATTTGCCCCCGGGAGGAGCAGTCTGCCCCCGAGCTGCCAATCAAGTGTCGGACCGCTTGATCTCCTTTAATCCGACTTGGTCTCCAACAACGGCTAGGAACCCGGATACAACGGCGTCTAGGGCCCCGGCTTTGACACTGGGGGAATCGCAACTGCCTACCTCCTTCGCTTATCACCCTCTTTCTTGTTTTGTGTATGTGTCTTTTATGTACGCGTATGTCTGTTTCGCGTCTGTAGGGAGGCCCCGTCTGCCACCCTCTGTCACTCAAACTTTTCTTCGTGTTCCACGAGAGACAACGGTCATTAGGACTCTTTTCAACCAAGAATGTGACGAACAGAACCTTTGCTTCATAATTACTTTTTTTAAAACAATACAATACAGTGCAATACAATCTTAACGTAAACATTCCACAAAGTCTGCCTGGTTGGGTGAAAACAAGAATTAAAAAGGCTTCCAACTAACCTTAATTTTTGAAGGTCCCAACGTTTTTATATCACCACGGTGTCTTCTTCGGGGGCAAATATAATTGTTTAAAAATGTTTAGGCCTTGGTGGGAAGTCATTTTTTAACTCTTAACACAACACCATACAATACAATTGAATAACGTGCAACACAATAGATTTCAATACAGATGAATAAGATGCAATGTTAGCGATAACACCGGTGCAATACAAAGCAAGTCAATACAGTTGAAAAAATTCAATACAATACAGCTAAATGCACCTGAATAAGATGCAACATAATACGATGCCCACAATTCAATGCAGTTGCAATACAATACAATTCAACACACACAGAATCATATGCTATACAAGTTAATGCAGTAGAATAAGGCACAACACAATACGATGCAATACAGTGCTATTGAATTAGATACAATAAGATACGTTGCAAACTCTTTGCTTGAGTATATAGACCGAAGGAAACGCGCTGGTGGCTTTGCACTTGGATGACTAGGGACAAGATATATCCTCGCTGTTCCTGGTTATGGGCCCAGAATTGTTTTGTGCCATAACCCGACCAGGTTGCACAACGATCTGTGTCGTTCATGTCTATCATCCCAAGCGGCCTAGCTCCTTGCAAGGCGTTAACATTATTTTGGGGACAAAAAGGTATGCGCTGGATCTGCAGAGCTTCGCCATCCGCTTTTGTTCCTTCCTAATCAAGGTCAAATAATTATACAAACAGAATAAAGTATAAAAACAGAAGACATGTAACAGGGCCGCTCTTAGCTATACTGTGTAAATGCACTAAAAAAACAACAACGTAATAAGCAATAACGTGAGAGTTCGACGTTTCGTAGGCATACGAGCAAAATGTCCGCAGTGCGGACATTTTGATCGTGTGCTTAACTTAGCATAATTCTCTGTTTGCACGAGAGCTCGTGCATGGGCAGTTTCCAAAGCCACGTGCTCACACTCGTGCCATCGCCTGCACTGAAGATGTTCCTGAGATGGAGTACCGGATCTCGACAGCGAACTGCATCGTTTGCATGCGTAGTACGCACGCATGCACGCTAACGACGCAATTCATTTGTCTTTGCATTTGAACGCGTTGCCTTTATTCTCAGAACCGGGTCGTTTTCAGAACTTTTCGTGTCTGTCTGTGTGTGTATGTCTGTGCGTGTGCATGCGAGTGCGCGCGCGTATGTATCTGTGCGTGCGTGTGTGCGCGTTTGTGCGTGCGTGCGTGTGTGTCGCGTGCGTGTTGGCGTGTGTGTTTAGTAATACGTGAAAACCATGTTCAACCTCGTCGTGTGTGCAACGGTATACAGAAGGCCGAAATAAAAATACAAAAAAACATCAAAACAAAACAAGAAGAAACGAAAAGAATAAGGTTAGGGAGATTGGGGAAGAAATAGGGGAGGAATGGGGGAAGGGACAGTGGGGGAATTTAAACGCGCGGTACTAAGCGCCGCAATTTATTCGCCACGTTTTATCTTATGCAAATTTCGAATTCCCACTGCACACCATGCAAGCACCGTTTGCTCGCGGGGAAGCAGTTCGTGCCTGCGCATCTGAGCCCTCGCTGGAATCGAATGAATACGCGAGAGACGCCTGCCGCGCCGCCGCAGCCTGGAGTTACCCCACGGCGGGCTTTTCTTTTTCGTTTTTATTTCCTTTCTTTTTAGTATGAGGGGTGCTTTAACGGCACAAGTGTGATTATGAGCGGGCTGAGCGGAATTACACAAAAGGATGACGGAAGAGGCGAACACGGGGTGATTAAGTTTACATTGCGCAAAGAGGAATTGCACAGCGTGCGTAGAAGTTCATCTTCCGCTATCGTGTTAGAAAAGCTGGAGTATGCTGTTCATGCACGTTATCGGTATCGTGGAGATTGGAGACGTTTAGCAAACCGTTACCTGAGTACCGCACTACCGGAGCCTTTGAAGCATACGCTTTAAGGGCGCACCCCGTGGTCACAGTATTACTCGGATGCGTGCTTAAAGCATGCTTCAAGGGCTGTGGTAGTGGTGGTAACGGTTTGCTAAACGCTCCTATTGCTGCTTTAGCGTAGCCTTACCGCAGGCTACCGTGGACACGTCAACGCTCCTTGCGCGCGCTGAACAGCGTGCATCGACGGTGCAGCGCGAGCTTTCGTATAGCAATGCCGTTCCGTACGGCGACGCTATGCTGAAATTGCCTACTCTAGGCTCGTGTTCACGGGGTCCAGTCCGCGATCCCGATCATTCAAGTTTTGAAGATGCCATTTAAGAATATTGAAGAAGGAAAGAGAATCAGAAGATACCTCTCCGTGAGCCTGTGCTATTTCGTTCTGGTTTAAATAAAAGTACGCACTGCGTCCGATCCTCGAGCTGCCAGCCATGTACTGCACTGGCAGAAGTTCTATCTACATGGCGAGACACGAGGCATCCCCCTTGGACAGAATAATTTCACGTTGTTTACAACATCATACGCACCATCCAATTAAATTTACAACAGCCTAAGTCATGTATGGTCGACTATGCTTAGATTAATATTTTGATAATATTTGTCAATGGATCAGGTATAGTTCATACTTAAATGGAATGAAGTTCGATGCATCTCTGGATAGATGAGCGGAAAACAATGTTTTTGTGTGGTATCGTGACTGCAGATTAGAATAGGCCTTTTTCCATGACGAGGATTTCATATCATGAAAACATGTAATTATGAAACTGCTTTAGATTTTAGTTATACAACTGGGTGTTTGATAAAAAAGAACAGATAAAGAAACAAATGATGGAGACAGATCAATGACGCATACACCACGCAAAGTCTCTGGAGAGTGTCTGGGTGTCATTTGTTGTTTCCTGCAATCCGGAGTTAAATTATGTCTTAATTTTTTTTCTCATAAAATTATGCTACGCTTTTCCAAACGCTCTACATTTGCCTGAAATATTGCCTAAGTTACAGAACGTACCATTACTTATTTAAATAGCGATATACAATCTTTTTTAAAAATTGAGATGAGGAAATGGCGGCTAATAGAGCCCGTAAATACGTGAATATTAATGGCGTCTTATGAGCGCGCCTCAATTTTCTCAGCAAATGTGTCTGAAGGTCGCGTATGACTTTTGGATAAAATGAGGGTAAGTTCTGAAACTCTAGCATCTCGGCGGGCTTGCTAAAAACGGCGTCTCAGCTAAGACGTGTGAAGGAAAGCCTGCCAAGCTTGTGTGCGCGAGCACTTGAGACTCGACTCGCGTGCCACTCCGCTCGTGCGCCAACTTCGGTAGTGCTTTCCCACTAGTTCTAGCTAAGACTCTCCTTCTCTAGAAAGTAAGCCCTGGTCCAAACCGCAATACTTCGTTTCAGCTTAAGTGCGGACGCAGCGGATGCTACAGTGCGAGCATGTGGCTCTGAACAGTACTTGCACGGCGCGAGCGCGCGTGCTTGGCAAGGATTGTGAAAGCCCGGAGCTCGCGCTTGTAGCATCGGAGGCGTCTGCACTAAGCTGAAACGAAGTATAGTACTACATTTGGGTAGAAAGTGTGCGTTCATCGACGCGTAGTTTATTTTCGTGGTGAAAAAATAAAAACACAAAAAACACGGTCTTGTTCTTTTTGAAACACCTGGTTCATCTAGAATACTCGATTAAACGTTGTCTGTACCCATTCATTCTTACAATTAAAGTGGAACGCCACGACACAAGCTCGTTTTATGTAACATTCGCTCGAAGTTTCGAAAGGTAAAACGTATTACTCAATTTTAAAAAAAAGAAAAACTTTGATTGCAGTTTATTTTATTTTTTAATTTCACGCTTGAAACTATTCCAATGAGCGGCCAGTAAAGTGTTATTATTTAGGACGCCGGTTCATTCTAATATTTTCTCTGAGTCTACTCAGTGGGTACCAGCAGTGCCCAGACGCACTTCTACATTCAACGAGCGAAGCTAAATGTTTATTCATTATTGATCCTTTCCGAAATTCAGTCTGGCAACTTTGATAGCGATCATCGCATACTGGTAATCCATACATGCTAATGGCGGCCTTTTAATGGCTGGAGAAGGAAGACTTTGAAGTATGAAACCGAAGTGAAGCATGAGCCTCTGGACGTTAGTTCCCTGTAATGTGGTTCGATGTCACCGTGACGAGACTTGTAAGCTTCTATGCGACTACACATTTGAGGGACATGTAAGTCCTTGGAATGCTCGGCTTCAAAACGCACCAGACAGCTAATGACAATAAAATGTTAATTTTATCGTGCGGATTACTCAACTATAGGGGTATTCACTGGCCGCCATATTTGAGGTCACTGTTTAGAGCGCATGCTCAGAACGAGCTCACATTGATAGGCTGTCAAGACCGGCAATCTTGATGGTGCGGGGTGCACGTTGCAAAATAACTGTGGAAGCTAGCCATCAGCACGTGTTCAGCATTAGCGCACATGGATATGGCCGCCAGTGAATACACCTTATAGGGAGTATTCACTGGCGGTCATATCTGTGTGCGCGACTGCTGAGCGCGTGCTGACGGCGAGCTTCCACAGTTGTTTTGCAACGTGCATTCCGCACCATCAAGAGTGCCGGTCTTAGCAGCCTATTGATGTAGAGCTCGTTCTGAGAATGCGCTCTAAGCAGCACCCACAAATATGGCGTCCAGTGAATAAGCACCTCATACAAAGTGGTAGTTTCTTGACACCATGAAAACTGAAACAAATAGAGAAATATCTGTTCAGCGAAAACACCGTTCCCTTCGCACGTCTACCGTTTCTTTCTTGTGAAAGATAATGAAGTATTGATTGATTTGCTTGATTCATTGATTGAATGATGAATAGGTACCAGATTTTATCCGCCATTGACCCCGTAAGTGATGACGTCACAACATGGCGTTTGGGTCCAAACAAACCGTTGCTAGGGACGTTGCTATGGACTAATGCATGGAGACTCCACATGAGGCTAGATTTTTGCTTACAAGTAAGTAAATAATTTTTTGTAAGCAACCTAACTTCTTGATATCTAATTATGAAGATGTTCTTGTCGTCTCAGTGTCATATTGCAACGATGAAAGCCATTTCTGAAGTCTTACACTCCGCTTTGCTTTGGTAGCAGACGACACGATAGATTTGCTGGCCTCTGTTGCAGCGGGCGTCTTCATTGAAATGCGTCGGTAAACAAGCGACAAAACAAGTGGATTGCCGTGGCCGTAGAGGCCTCCGCAATGTGCGTTTTTTTCCTGTGAACAACCCAGCTTAGTTACGAGGGGTGAAAATGCAGTAAAATCAAACCACGTCACGCAGATCAGTTACGACGACGACCTGAAGTGCATTACCGGCGTGGTGCAGGCCACCATGAGAAACAAATCGTACGCCGTCGAGGTAAGTCGTTTGTTATTATTATTTTATTATTGTGGTTGTCAGGTTATTAAAGAATTGCATGTCTATCGCGATTTCGCAGTATTTTGCTTTTTTCTCCCTTGGTATACATCAAATTCCGTGGATGTGCTCTTTTGGTGAAGATCTTCATCGAACCCGCGATGCGAGTACAGTCTGTAATAGACTCACCTTATGTTTTTAATCCAGTTCTTTCGCGCTTTGGGGTCTTGCGGAAATCTGAAGAAACTGCAAGAATCTCTCTCCACGCGATGGTTACAACCAGGTATACGAAGCACCCTCGCATAGCGCGAGTCCGCAAACAAAATTTGGGATCTCAACCGTTCGCCTGAAGTGCTTTTCTCGCGGGTGCAATGCGATCTTTTAGCAGACTATCATCTCGATCGACGCCCGGACTTTCGATAAACCATATTTTGCATCGCACCCCACTATGAAATCTTAAGAGTGTATGAAACTCATTATATTTCAAACAAATGCGATGTCAGAATATCGTCTTTATTCACACGATGCAAACGACGGCCCCACTTGGCCGGCCGGCGTGCGGCAGACGGCATACTTCTTGCATTCGTCGTCTGCTGCAGGCATCTTGAGGACCGGAAGTTGCAGTCGTAAATATTTCAGAAACGAGCGATTACCGGCACACTTCTGTCGAAACATATACGACATTCAAGCTTTCTATATCTGTGATTTTTAGAAGTTTAAATCCTACTCCTGATTTTTGAACGGTCGGGTTTTCGTAGCAGAAACCGAGCCACATGTATTCGTCCATAACAACGACCCTAGCAACGGTTTGTTTGGACCCATGACGTCACA
>JAZHYW010053245.1:0-14562 GCA_037355805.1 Ixodes ricinus | reverse complement strand
CAACAAGTGCGGGACTCGACGACGCAAAGAAAAGAAGAAAAAGAGAAAAAACCTTGAAGGTTTGGCAATAGCGTTGATCAAGTATTCCAAGGCAAAACGAAGTCTTATTTTTGGGTCCACTTCTTATTTTCTTCTATTATTTTTTTTTAATCTCAAGTTTGCATTGTTGTCGTAGGTCGTTTCCCGGTCCAGCGTTGCGCCTCAGTGATGGCAACTTTTACTTTCCGTCGAAACCACCCCCTTTTGTTTGGAGGATTTTTTGGGGAAACTCTAGGAAACAAAAGGCGCCGTCGGGAAGGCGAGGGAGAACGCTTCGTTGTGCAGGGACATTGGGCTGAAATGTGAGTCACTAGTCGGCAAAAAAGCGATGTTTTCACGAGCTCAATCGAAGTCACCGTAGTTAATCGGAGCTAGCAACAGGATTTGGTTAGCTCGAAAGAATGTTCACGTTTGCTCGTGCCACGCCCACGCCACTTCATACCGAAAAACTCGGAAAATGGCGGAATGTCAAAAATGTATTTGAGATAATGAGTACAAGATACTCAGAAATGTAATTAAGATAGAGTATTAAATACTCTCGATCAAAAGTATTTGCAAGATACCAAGATACTTCAACAAAGTATTTTAAGATACAGTATCTTGAGTAGAGTATTTGAGATAGGCACAAGTCTGGACGAGACCCAAGCCAAAATAAATACTCGACACCTCTTTTTCAGCTGAAAATTTGAGCGACTAAAAACCAGGAAGGATCAACTTTCTCGCTCGCCCTCACTCAGTTGGTGCTTTGCTTTTTTGAGGCTCGAGCGATGTTCTGCGATGACTGATGGCGTCCATGCTGTAGCAGCCAACTTGACGCGTAATCTTCCAGGAAACGAAACAGGGAGACACAAACAAGCACTCCGCGACGGAAGTTAAACGTGATCTTTGGTCCTGCGGACCGAATCGCATTTGGGCCGCGATTCCCACTTTTCGCAACCGAATCTATGGCCGGGCTTCCGTCGAGTTCTTTGGAAAGAGCAGCCATCTCAGCTGCCCACTTAATCTTAAGAAAAAATCTCGACACTGCTTTTTATTGGTTTCTATTTTTAATGTTCCCGCAAAGTTCGTCGCTACATGCCTTATATTTCAGTTTATTCTCCTCCTCTTTCTTACTCTATCCGGCTCGAATTGCACTGTGAGGTGAATGTTTTCGGAGTTAATAAATTATTACAAAGATCGGCGCTGAGTAGCTACACTTTATAAAAATAGTTAGGCGAAATAATTACCACAGACAACACCGGCTACATTCAGAACGAAAGGCGTAAGAGCAGAGTTGTGGGATAATAATGAATAGTATATGGGTGGTTTGATCTCAAATCGGGCAGGCTAAAAGGGTCTAATTTTTAATTTTGACGAAAAAAATATATGTTTTGGGGGCATTTCTCAAATGAAGGAGGGCGCAAACCGCATGTTCCCCAGATTTTTTGTTCTCGAGTTACGAAGCGTAGAAGCCGCAGTGGCAGAAACTAGTGTTTTTGCCCGCCGTCGCAGGTCGCGTGTTTGACACCCTCTGCTGGCGCTAGTGTTTTTTCTACACCTTTTTAACTTTTTCCCCTCATTTAATAGGTACTATAAAGATACCTTGACGTATTCAAATATTTTTAGAAATTTTATTGTTTTCATAAAAAAAATGTCAAACTCGTCACTCAGGTCGATTTTTGGTCAACTTTGACAGGTCATTACTTTGTCTGTACTTAAGGTAAATTTTCTTTCTTTGGCTCTATAGAAAGCCCAAAGCAAGCCCATTATAGATATAATAATATCATTATGATCTGTTGACTAGCCGCTCCGCTACCTTCACGTAAACGTTGTAAGAAATAACAAATGTTGAAAGTTTGAGATCGATTTTCTCAAAAACCCCATTTTTGTAAATTTTTATTTTTTAAATTATTTTAGATATATTAGTCGACTACAAGAAAAAACAATCTAGAAATGTAATATTTTGGTTGTATGTCCTCTATTTGAGCCGCAATCGCGTGAAATGTGTGCTCATTTGACTAAAATGAGCACACATTTCACGCGATTGCGGCTCAAATAGAGGACATACAACCAAAATATTACATTTCTAGATTGTTTTTTCTTGTAGTCGACTATTATATCTAAAAAATTTAAAAATAAAAATTTACAAAAATGGGGTTTTTGAGAAAATCGATCTTCAAACTTTCACAAACAAACCTCAAACCGGCATTGTGCGCCTCTACGATTTCGAAAATATGTTTTTATTTTTGTTTACGTTTTCAAAAAGAAACGTAAAGTAGGCGAACTTGTGATATTCATTGTAATTTAAAACTTGAAATAAGAGAGAAACCACATAAGCACACTACAAAACAATGAGTAACAAGTATATACAAATCAAAAGGCAACGCAACATGTAAAAAATTGTTTCTATATAGAACGGTTCAAAGTAAACGAGGGTGACTACTCATTATACAGCTTATTACGATTGAATGATAAATTCTCACACCATTCAAATCTGTACATAAATCTTCTGGAATTTCTTTAACGAGTTTCAAAAGTGGACAAAAAATACATTCCACACTTCATCAGACGCGCCCAGCGAAGAGCCACATGGCTCGAGAAAGCGCATGTGAAGTCAACGTGCCGTCATCTTGCACTTCAATTTTGCTGAAAATTGGAGTGTCGTGATCCAGCGCGCGGTGCAAGGACATCACTGGAAGAGCAAGTTGGTTTCCATCTTTACCTGCGTGGCTACATAGTGAGCGACGACATCGTCCATGACTCGTCCCATGCGCTCTTTGCGCTCAACGTCGTCGAAGGGCGGCTGGAGGAACTATTGCCTATTTTCACGCAACTCGTTTATATTTCAGACGGTGCTCCAAGCCACTTCAAAAACAGGCACCAGGTGTACGAATTCAAAAAAAGGAATGTCGTCGCCAAGTGGATATTCTCCGCATCAGGGCACGGGAAAAGCTCGTGTGATGGAGTGGGCGGCGTGCTCAAGCACCAGGCATCCATGTATGACTTGATAACTACAGAATTGTACTCCGTAACGAACGCGCAAAGCTTCGTTGAGGCACTCAGACCGAAAGTCAAAGGGATTGTTCTACTCTCAATCGCCAAAGAGAAGCTCACGCGTTTCCGGGAGCTCAAGAAAAAAGAGTGGGAGAAGGTAAACCCACCAAGAGGCATCCGATCCTCACACGTGTGGAGGAAGACACTGGAGGAAGGCGCCTTGAACGTTGCCCTAGAAAAGATCTGCGAAAGCACAGAGTAGCTGCATACACGTGTCAAGGCATGCACGTACCGCTTTGTGTCCCGAAATTTAGAAAATCATCAGTGAGTGCGTGCCGGCATGTTCAAAACTGCAACTGTGAACTCCGTGGCTCCTACACAGTGTGAAAACTGATTCACAGTTACGTCGAACTAGTAAAAAAAAATGTACTGACTTCGGAAAATGTGTCATCGATGTTTTTGTGTTTTTTACTGGTTCTGCGCGCGCGTTTCTACATTACTGAGGTGCACGAACTGTGCAGTCAACCGTCGGCGATCAGCAAGATGTGAGGATAACAAAACCCGGCGCATATTTCCCGAAGATTTATGTACAAGATTTGAATAATGTGAGAATGTATCATTCGATCGTAATAGGCTGGGTAATGAGTAGCCACCCTCGTTTACTTTGAACCGTTCTATATAGAAACAATTTTTGTCATGTTGCGTTGCCTTTTGATTTGTATATACTTGTTACTCATTGTTTTGTAGTGTGCTTATGCGGTTTCTCTCTTATTTCAAGTTTTAAATTACAATGAATATCACAAGTTCGCCTACTTTACGTTTCGTTTTTGAAAACGTAAACAAAAATAAAAACATATTTTCGAAATCGTAGAGGCGCACAATGCCGGTTTGAGGTTTGTTTGTGAAAGTTTGAAATCGATTTTCTCAAAAAACCCTATTTTTGTAAATTTTTATTTTTAAATTTTTTTAGATATAATAGTCGACTACAAGAAAAAACAATCTAGAAATGTAATATTTTGGTTGTATGTCCTCTATTTGAGCCGCAATCGCGTGAAATGTGTGCTCATTTTAGTCAAATGAGCACACATTTCACGCGATTGCGGCTCAAATAGAGGACATACAACCAAAATATTACATTTCTAGATTGTTTTTCTTGTAGTCGACTAATATATCTAAAAGAATTTAAAAAATAAAAATTTACAAAAATAGGGTTTTTGAGAAAATCGATCTCAAACTTTCAACATTTGTTATTTCTTACAACGTTTACGTGAAGGTAGCGGAGCGGCTATTGAACAAATCATAATGATATTATTATATCTATAATGGGCTTGCTTTGGGCTTTCTATAGAGCCAAAGAAAGAAAATTTACCTTAAGTACAGACAAAGTAATGACCTGTCAAATTTGACCAAAAATCGACCTGAGTGACGAGTTTGACATTTTTTTTAGAAAACAATCAAATTTCTAAAAATATTTGAATACGTCAAGGTATCTTTATAGTACTTATTAAATGAGGGGGAAAAGTTAAAAAGGTGTAGGAAAAACACTAGCGCCAGCAGAGGGTGTCAAACACGCGACCTGCGACGGCGGGCAAAAACACTAGTTTCTGCCACTGCGGCTTCTACGCTTCGTAACTCGAGAACAAAAAATCTGCGGGAACATGCGGTTTGCGCCCTTCTTCATTTGAGAAATGCCCCTAAAACATATATTTTTTCGTCAAAATTAAAAATTAGACCCTTTTAGCCTGCCCGATTTGAAATGAAACCAGCGAAAGGTACGCGCGCAAACTAATGTGCGCTTTAATAATCACGAATCTCACGCCATAAGTCTTCCGACACTGCCTCTATCCAAACATCTCGCTCTCTCAAAACACTCATTTGATAAATTGTCAGTGACGCTCCTAGAATCGGGATTTAAATCAAATCGCGAACGTGAACAGCGTGAATCCTACCTAATTTACCGATTCAACACAATTAAACAAGGAATAAAATGAAAGCCCCGGTACTCTGGCATCGATTAAAATGCTAACCGACGAATAGCAACAGCGATCAGGAAACATTTTTTCTTTTAGGTCCCAGATTTTATTGTTAGCAGTGGTACTGTGTTTGTGGCCGGAACTGGGCCATCAACTTTCTCTTTTATTTCCAGGTTTTGATATTCATTTTCTTTCCTTTTATTTCTAGGTTCGACATTGTTCCCTTCCAGGTCTGACTCATGCATGCCCCTTAAGACAAAACAAATGACAATGCCGTTTTTTTTGTTTTTTTTTTTAGACAGCACTTTAGTTTGCGCGCGTACCTTTCGTCTATTGTACGTTATCGTCCAGGTCACCCCTGCCCGCCCGGACACAAAGCCACCCTGCGCCCTCTCTCAAGAAGCTACAACCGTCATCCCGCCGTCCTTGAAACTTGGCCCCGACCGTCAAGCTTCTTCACCGGGATACGAACTGCCCCACGCTTCCCTCTCACGAAAGCTCTAACCGTCACCCCGCCGAAATTTGGACCCGACCGTAGCATTGTATAAACGTTTGCCCATCTGGAACTCTTCCTACGCTTCTTTGGAACCTCCAACCGTCATCCCGCCGTCTTTGAAACTTGGACTCGACCGTAGCATTGTATAAATACCACCCGCGTTCATCTGTAAAAGTTCTTCCTGACGAAGGCCGGACTCCGGCCGAAACGTCGAAGAATAAATCGTCCGTTGTTGCTGTTTTCACCGAAGGTTTTTTCTTCCCAGTTATATACCCACGCCTTCGGCCTCACGCCACCATGCCCGTTGTATATATATATATATATATATATCTAGTATATATATGGTTTTTATTTATTTATTTATTTCCGATACTACTAACCCCATTCGGGGTTGTTGTAGGGTGGTACAGTTTGCAATATTACAAGCAGAGAAAAAAAATATATTCAGCACACAATTTGCACGTCAATATTCAAAACAAATATAGAAGTCAAGAATGAAAAATTAGTAGGGGTGTGCGAATATTGAAATTTTCGAATACGAATCGAATACGAATAAGACAAAAAACGGGCTTCGAATATCGAATCGAATATCGAATATGTGTCTTGTAATAAAAAAATTGCAAAACAAGAGGTAACAGGACGTTTTGTTGCCTTTTTGAAATAAATCAATGCAACTGCATTTTACTGGGCTGCAGCAGGCTAAAGATGCTTCTAGTAAGGCACTCACTACAAATTATCGTGTAGGAAAATTAACTGTTCAACGTGTTAAGAAAGTAAGCGCTCCCTACGCACCGTGACAACATTTCCGCCAATAGAAAGACCCTGTAATCGGGAAACCTGCGAAATTTCACTAAAGTTCGAAGAAGTTTGAGAAAGAGAGAGAGAGGTGACGTGAGAAAAGTAGGGGAGGTTGTTCTAGCGGGAATGCTGACCTGGTTCCCCATGAAAGAAAGTAGAGAGAAAGGAAAGAAAGGGGGATAAAGGAAAGGGGGAAGGAAAAATAAAGAAAAATGAACGAAGAAGTTTGACTTATAGACAGTGTTGGCCAGCTGCAATACGAATCTTTCGAATTTTGGGAAACAAATAATTTAGAAAGTAGTTTATTTTATATTTTGTAAAATGGTTACCAATGAAAATATGCGCTTTAAAGCTTTCATTAGTTATTTATGTGAACCAGTGATGCCAATAAACCCAACAAATATTGCACTTTTTCTCCGCCAGGTGAGTCAACTAGTTTTTTTTTTAATTTTTGTGCATGAACACAAAAGTAGAACTTCAGTCGAACCTTTGTCGAACATCATGTTGAAAGTTCGAAAAAGTCGAACTTAGTTGAACTTGAACCTGGGCAGGTTCGCGAGATCCCTAGTTTGACTGCTCGGGAGTGGCAGGAGTTGTTGTCGATAGCGATGCAGTGTTCTGCTCGCACTTAGCTTTTTCTTTTTTTTTTAATTTTCAAACAATTATATTAGATAACACTCTCGAGATTTATTTTATATTTATGTTTCACTCTCGAGGTTTATTTTATTGTATCAATTTATAGAACGCGCAATTACATCACATATTGCTATAAAAGCGCCACACAACAAAGGGCTCGGAGAAAAAGAAACCGAAACTGACGCTGTCTTGCTGCCATCGGACAGATAGAAACAGAGCAGACCGATAACGCACGCATCATACGCCTTTCTCGGTGAATAAACATATTTATAGGAGAATGCGTGGCAAGCAGATTATTCGTTACTTGCCCGAATATTCGTAGTTTGTGCGAATATTTGCCGTTTTTCCGAATATTCGGCCAAAGCCGAATATTCGGGAACTTCCGAATATGCAATTTTCGAATCGAATACATTTCGAATAAGGATAATATTCGATTCGTATTCGAAATTTCGAATATTCGCACACCCCTAAAAATTAGTAAACAACTTCAATACAATAGATACATTGCACTTTTGAAAACAGCGATAAAATATTAGTTTTTGATTAAATGTGGGCATCTACGTAATCGAGGAATATTTAAATAGAAGAGGAATGAACAACATTTTGAGGCAGGTGGTTCCATTCGTTAATGGTTCGGGGAAAAAAGAGAATTTAAAGCAGTTATTATGAGCAACGTCTTCCTCCTAATGCTTGCCATGGTTGTACCGTGTTAATCGTTTGCTTGTATGGATGAGATAATTTTCTTTTGGTAGGTTGAAGTGATCGTTGGCTAATTCGTATAGAAATTTAAGTCTAGCCATTTTTGCTATTTTTTCTAGAGAGGAAAGACCCAGTTGCCTGCAAAGTTCTGAGGAGAGACGTGCCTACTATATTTATTGCAAATAAACCTCGCGGCCATTCTCTGAACTCTTTCTATCTTATTGATGCCGGAGACTCGGGGGGGGGGGGGGGCATTAGACGACGTTGGCGTACTCGAGCGTAGGACGTATTAAAGTTTTGTAGGCTAGTAATTTAGTGGCAGGAGATGCAAATTTTAAAACTCGTTTAAGGAAACTCAGTTTCTTTAAAGCTTTATTAGTTGTGGAGTGAATGTTTGAGTCCCAACGCAAATTTTGACTCATGTTGAGGCCGAGGTATTTGTATTCACCGACTTGTTCCAAGAGGTTTTTGCCTATCTGGTAAGGAAAGGAGTATTGTTGTCTTTTATTGGTTATGGTCCTAAATACAGTTTTAATCGAATTTATTTCCATCTGCCAATCGTGGCACCAATTTATGATGTGTTGAAGCGCATTATTTAGGTTAATCTGGTCATTTGGGTTATTTATTTGTGAATAAAGTATGCAATCATCAGCAAAAAGGCGAATTTTTACGTTCAAATCTTTGACCAAGTCATTTATGTATATTAGGAACAAAAAAGGTGCCGAAGGTATAGTTCTTTGCAATTAGTTTAGTTAGAAAATTCCGACGCTCCAGACTAAAAGGTACGGTGTTGGCAATCATGGCCAGTATGTGGAAACTAATGATTTTATAAAAAAAAACGTTGAATTAGTAATGGGCGAAATACAAAAGATACAACTTTCAGTGTCTTGTTAATGTGTAACAGTGCGCTTACTACCAGAACTTTAATTTTGCACATTTCAGTGCGTCAACGTTGATTACCTTGGAAATACAACGAGCTTTCTTTCGTGTAATGATCTCTGTATAATAATGACATTTCCAGAGAAATTCATGTCCCGGCATCATAACGCCCAATCGGAGCGAGCACGGTTACCTTGTGCTGGTTTAGACACACAAATAAAGATAATTATTACCGCAGTCAAAGACAGCATAACAGAGGCATATTAGTAAGTCATGATATCATCAACCAAAAATAAGCTCTGTTGATTATATGGGGGAGGCAGCTTTAAAAGGGCACTATACCACCTTACTGCGATAATTTATTTATATGGTAATAACTCGATCTATAGGCTCTACTAAGATAGATCTATACTAAAAATTCGAGCCTCACACTAATGTGTGGCCGATTTCTTTGTTAAAATCGGTATAAAAGATCGATTACCTTAGAACTATTGTTGACACCAGAGGACGCCGTCCCACTACTGCCCGTCCTCGTACAATGGCGCCATCCGGAGTCGATCTTTTGGTGGTCATTTTAAAAGAAAAATCGGCCACGTGTGATGGTATGTTTCTTTCCTTTCAGGATTCTTAGTGTCCATACATAGAGTTATAACCACAAATAGACTATCGCAAAAAGTAATTTATTGCCCCTTTAAAAAAAAAAACTGGAAAGGCGTCTTGAAAAGCAACGTTTTAGAGGTGAATTTTAGAATATTTTTTCCCTCGTTAATTTGAATATTACGTTCGGTTTCCACGAAGACGTAACTAAACGCGAGAAAGCATGAAAAACCTCCGACTGGTCGTTACGTCAAAAAAGGATCTTTCGGCAGCCAAGTGCGTGCCGCTCGTGGGGGCAGCGCGTGGAATTGCAAGCTTGCCAGGTATACTAGGTATACTCCCCCGCACTGACACCAGTCGTGACGTCTTTTTCGGGCCTTCTTCAAAAGAGATAGAGTACGGGTACATAGCTTTGATAGGCTCTGATGGGGAAATATGATTGAGCTTCAGAAACCTGAGAAACACGGCCGCGGCGCTCCCACTGCGTCCAGAGGGCACCGCTGCTGGCTAAAAAAGGACACTAGGGTAAGGAAAAGCGCTGTGGCGCGCGTGGACAGGCCGTACCTACGAACTCCGAAGAAGTAACTAAACATCGCGACTGTTACATTTATTTAATTGATCTTCTAACTAATCTCTATGTTAAAGGGACCATAAAATGACCTGTTTTACTTTTGCCAGATAACTTTTACATTAAACCGTCAATGTTCACTGAATGCCGAACAGGCATCCGTTTTCGTCTCGGTTTATTAACTTCTACACAAAAAATTAATGAAATATCGACTTTTTCTTTCTCTCCAACTGACCGCAAAACAAGCTGCGGCGTAATTTTGACGGTCGTGACGTACCCTGTTTCCGGAACCGGAAGTTCTCTCGGCAGTAGGAGAATGGGAGCGTTAGCAGCAGTTGCGGCGGCGAGTTGGCGGTGTGCCGGTAGGTTTTACTGCGCTGATGGCGCTGATGTCACCGATGTATTTTCTGAATCGGCGCCTCTCATCGCCGCGATAGCCATGGACACATCGCAGCTGAGCGAGATTCAATTAGATATGTTGCGCTACAGCGACAGCATGGCACTAGTCCCATACGCCGGTATGCCTGTTGGGAAGTGCGGCGAGTCTTCCGGTGAAGACTCCAGAAGTCAACCCAACTGTCATTGTTGGTAAAAGGCGGCCCGTGTCAGTCGTTTGCAAAGCGACGTAGATAGAGACGATTCCCGCGGCGTTTTTCGCGGCATGGGAGATGCAGGAGTGAGCCGACGTTAAAAAAGATACGTTTGAACTACGACAGTGTCAGCAAGAGCCACGTAAATACCTGTTCACACTCGGAGCGGACGCGCGTTTGATGGAAGTGCGGTATTCGCGCTGTTTGTAAGCGCCTCGGGACCGATCTTTTACGATTGCAACTCGATACTGACGCGACACTCGGCAAAGGAAGGTTGGACCGGCATTGCACGTAGCTCCCACGAACTGTTATAGCTCGACAGTGACGTGCAGTCTGTCAGAATAAAAATGGCATACTAATAACAAAGTGTACATACATAGCGTGTTATGAAGGTAATCCATACGGCGTTTATTCGAGCTCTATATCACACAAAACAAGAAGATAGAATCGACGAGAGTCCCTTTTCGACGACAGTGTTCGTCAACACTGCCCTCGGAAAACAAGGGGAAGAGATCCCCACCCCTTAATCTAAAATTGAGGTCAGCGATCAAAATACGGGAAGGGTCCACAAGAGGTCGCGCGGGCATATTCCATTCAGCAAGTACGGTCGAAGCAACGCTGCGCCGGAGTCGAGAGTGCCGGCTTCGGCGTGACTGCTAGGCCTATCTGCCGAGTTCGCTTGGTCGCGGGTCGGTGAATTCGTGGCCGTTCTGGCTTTTCTCGTGTGTTTGTGGATCCAGCGTTCTTGTTCGTCGTGGTCTGTTTCAAGCACTTTTTTCTTGCTGCTTGTAGTCGGGACGCGCGAGAAGAACACGTAGAAAAATAGACGTTCCTTGATCGTTGCGGCCAAGTATAATAAAAATACTACTTTATTTCTCCATTTAAAAAAATGGCGGAGGCCGAGAAAAAACGTGTTTAAACGGCTTGACGAGCCCTCGGCCCCCGTTACATTCGACAGCGGCGACTCTTTAAAATAACTACAAAAACATAAAAACTAACGCTCGCACACTCAATGCACAATATGAACAAAATCAAAAAGAAAAGAAAGATACACATTCACATCACATACACAAATTAAACAATTTCATCACTACGTAACCGTTGATAACGAGTGTTGAAAATAAAATCAATCATAACAAAAATCGTACATTAGTGAACGTATTTCATTCATTGATAGATTCTCCAGAGTAACTGAGCCCAACCGCCCCGGCTTCGTTTACCACATGATAGATGGCGCTTGGCTCTCAGCATGATCTAATTTGTCAATTTTCGTCACATCTCTGATTATGTTACAAAATGTGGATCTGAATATTATTTAACAAAACTTTTAGGAAACATTCGCTGGCTATTTATTGTTTACGATCGCGGTGTTGGTGAGGTAGGCTCTTATCCAATAGGCGACGTGCATTCGGCTGACGTGCTGCGATTCCGCGGATGCATCGCAGTGAAAAGGCAGAAAGCTTTCGAAGGAAAGAAGGCGCAAAAGAGTCCAGTTTTCTTTTTAAAAGTTCTATAGCGAATACATTTTTTTTGGCTCCCTATTTTTGTGTTTTTGTGTTTCTTTTCACACCTTTTACGACGTGCGGTTGATGAAATTTGATTTCAGAATCGTTTCATGGTCTCTTTAACTAAACAACAATTTCCTTCTTACCCAAAAACTGGCTCTCTGCCGTCCTTCCGACTCGAAAAGGCAGCAAAAAAAAAAAAAAAAGCTATCACAAGTTTAGGAAAACTGTAGTGGTTGCCGAAAGGCTGATTCTTCGGTTCCAGAGCCCTTTAGACAGCGGTGGATGGGACTTGCCGTCCCAGCGCTACGGCTGCAGGAGCAAACAAGATTAATCCCAGGGGTGCTGTATCAGCGGCCGTCAACAGTCTTGCCGCGCCCATCAGCGCACAGATTAAGCGAGGACCCCACGGTAGCCGCGGC
Source organism: Ixodes ricinus (assembly GCA_037355805.1). Classification (NCBI taxonomy): domain Eukaryota; kingdom Metazoa; phylum Arthropoda; class Arachnida; order Ixodida; family Ixodidae; genus Ixodes; species Ixodes ricinus. Next base: position 2,387 of record JAZHYW010053245.1, on the reverse strand, counting down.
TCAACTGTCCAAACGCTGCAGGGGATTAAGGAAGAAACGAATGAAGACTGCAGTGCGGAAAGATGAGTGCGGAATAGCCAGAGAGGGACTGGGGAACCGCGTGGCCAGTGGGCACCCTTGGAGTTTTCGGTGAAAACAGAGCTACTACATTGACTGAAGAGCGTGTTGGCAACATTAACTGGTAACAGAAATAATCAAACAAACTCGGGACGAGGGACGACGAACATTCCTCGTCTCGAGCTTGTTTATTCTTTCTGGTACCAGTCAGACTACTATATACTTCGTGTTTTAAGTCCAGACGCAACATATATGCTACCAGGTAATGGGATCAATTAAGCAGCGTCAAAAGCATAATTCACTAAGCCTTTTTTGTTTAAGATTGGGTAACGACAATAGAACACGTACAGAAACGCTACAAACACCATGATCGTGAGCGTTTGACTTTGTCTAATCGGTCCCATCAGCTTGTGGCGCCGGCTTCGTCTGAACCAGGAAGGTGAAACGAAGTATAACGTAGAAACGGGATCCAGGAGCAGGATGGACGCGGTCATGCCAGTGGTCTAACGAAATATTGATACGATGTGGGTTGCGTCGTTCGTGGCGTGAGCACTTTCTCCTCTACCGTAATCAGGGCTGAGACTGGCCCCGCTAGACAAAGTAATACAGCTGTGACTATACAGGCTACTGTAAAAATGGCAAAATTTCGCTTTCTTACAGACTTTGCGTCCTCAGATAATGGTCAAGGCAGTGAAGTGCAGTTTGCTCTTTCAACAATAGTTAGTTGTTCTTTTTGTCTAACAAGGGTGTGGATACAGTTAGTGCTTTAATGAGAAATGTGACTGGGCATTGAGGATAACGTCGTATGAAATGAATGTAGTAAATTGTGACATAAGTGATCGTACATTTAACTCTTATAACGTATTTCGAACATACTACGACACCGCTACCCGGCGTTCTTTCGCAAAAATTCAGTTGCACCATTTTGCTTTTTACCCCAGAGCCTAATCGGAGAGGGCAAAGCAAATTGTTGTGTGTATGTTTATACAGCCGGAACTTAGCCTGCCTCGGTGGGCGTCTGGTGTCTCAGCTGTAGATGAGCAATTTAGCCAGTGCGGTACAACCGCTAGCCTGGGGTCTTTAACGTGCACCACACAGTACTGATACACGACCGCACGCCGGTACGATGCTCATCCAGATCGAAACGGGCAGGGGTGGGGATTGAGCCCAGGATGCCTGGGTTCTGCAGCGCGAGCTTTCGCTCCACGCGCGTCGAGCTGGGCGTGCGCTTTAGCCAACTCGGCCACCGGCCCCATTCAGCTCTAAGTGTGCCAGGGTTGGAAAACATTTGATATCAACCACACTCGCTGCTTCAGGAGTTTGCACTGATGTTCCAGCTGATGTTTTCAGCTTCGTGTTTCGCTGCAGCAACATGCGAGCTTCTCGATTAAAATAGAATAAAAAAAAAAAAACAATAAAAAACCGTCTAGAGATATGCGGGTCGCTTTCAACATTCCTCAGTTTATGGTATGACTTACGCAAAACAAAAACAACAACAACAACGACAAAACTGGTATGCTAGCATGGCGGGGAGCTATGATTCACGCTAATGAGATCTTTTTCGAGACATCCCAAATGTTCAAAGAGTTCCAAAAAATTCGAATCATGTGTCGTAAACCGCTGATCAATTTCACCTTCTCTTTTGGATGAGTCTGGTGTCCTCACATCGTCGCCGCTGCATTTCCCAGTTATAATATATATTTTTAATAATTGTTTTTATTTACTTACGTGTTCTGATTAATGCGGTGCCGTTTAAATTAAAGCAAGCAGCCGAGAGGCAGACATATATTATGTTCAGGACCATATTAATTAAGATGATAGCTTAACAGCTAAAACACCGGAGCGGAGCGGATACCTTTTGCACAATCGATCTTCCATTTGGCGGTGAACTGTTAATTAAAAGGCATTTCTTGAATATTCGATACGCGACATGTGACGTTAATTTGTGTTTATGCTTAATCGAGCAGTGCAAAACAATAATCCAACAGCAAAAGGAAAAGAAAAGAAGCCGCTAGGCAGTTAGTACATTTTTCGCGTTGTTTTTGCGTTTATTTTTTCACAGCCTGAAAATACTTTCATCTTGGTAATTCGCTGCTTTTTTCGGTCCTGGCCAAGTTAATCTAGAAGCTCTCGTGTTGCTGCAGGAACACGAAGCTGAAAAACCCGGAGGCTGCTCTAACTAGCCCGGTACAATGAGAAAAAGAGAAAAGATTAACTATTTTTTTTTCCCCGTTGCGACCAGCCGGTTCGAAGGCTTAGCCGGACGACCGCAAACTCGCAGGGAAGGCGATTCCGGAAGTCACGAATGAGGGAAATTTTGTGCAGCGTCT
>JAZHYW010053244.1:0-48593 GCA_037355805.1 Ixodes ricinus | reverse complement strand
TGTACTTCGTTCAGTTACATGTGTGCTGCTGGGTGTTTCGAATATACTACAAATCTAAAAAAATGTTTTCGACCATTTTGTTTTTTTTTTGGAGGGCGAGGATTATGGGAATATGGTGTTTAGTAGGGTACGTTGTTTGGGCTAGTTGGTTCATCTTAGTTAAACAAATAAAATAGCGCGAAAAAAGACAAGGACAAGAAGTATACAGGACAAGCGCTAACTTTCAACTAGTTTTTATACTCCAGGAAAAGCAGGTATATATATACACATGACAGGCAAAGCAACTCCACATAAAAGTTGACAAATTGTTTGCACGATCATTCATAAACTGAAACTCATTACTATGAAGAACAATAGAAGTGTCGGTGACACCAGGCCGTCCCTTTTTGATAAAGAACGCTTCAATAGCTCTGGAGCGACCGTCTCTCAGCTACCACCCAGAATCTTTATCTGCTGATATCGTGGAACGCAGCCACACGTGTTGCAATGAATGGGCAAATGCGAGCCATATTTATTTTTACTGATAATGCGTGCTCCCGTGCTCAGTGTTGATGCACCGCCCCCGTCAGCCGATGTATGCCTTTCCACAACTCAGTGGAATTTCATAGACCACACCCGCTGTGCAGTCCACGTAAGGAGGTGACGTGTTTCTTGTCACATGGTTAGCTTATGCGCTTCTCATCAGGGATGCGGGAGCACAACCCAGCCAACTTGTTTAAGGCAGAAGACAGCAACTGGCAGAACATCGTAGTTGCTTGCCACTTTCTTCAGATTGTGGGAAACCTTTGTTGGACCGTTACCGGAATAACTTCCTGGTCTTTTTGTTCTCTGCCTCGTTGGGACCTTTCTTTTCAACCCCTTCATTTTTTGTCAGGGCGGTCTCCGCCACAGAAACGAAAAGTTTTGTAGGGCGACACCAGCATCCCAGCTCAAGTATCTTCTGCGCTCAAGAAAGGACCGAAATTCAGCTTACCAGGAGCCAAGCCTTCCAGCCCATGAAGCTGCTTGCTCTTAATCGCTCGGATGTCCAACAAGGGCGAACGGGAGGACCGTGAACGATGTCATGGCATTACTGGAATTTTATCTAGGTAGCACGTTTGTGTCGTTTGATGACAAGCTGTTTATCTAGTGCAAGGGCATTTATATTGGGTCATGCGTCGCTCCTGTGCTTTGTAACATGTTTCTGTCCGCTGTTGATCGTGAGTTGAATCTTGCTTTAGACGCCGACAATGTTCTTAAGGTGTTTAGATACGTGGACGATTTTCTCTGTACTTTTAGAAACTAACACCTCTGTGACGCACTTGAGTGCAGTACTAAGTATTCTGTCAGTTTTTAAACAACATGGGAAAGGTTTGGTTTTCATACTCATGAGGCTCCCTGACAACGATCATTTGCTGGTATTTAGATATTAACATCACCATCAACGAGCGGCGTGTGCGCTGGATGTATATCGACCTCGCGCCCGGAAAGAGTTACTTCCCTTTCGATTCAAACTCATTGCAGACGGTTAAGATAGCCATTGCAACTTCGTGCCTGGAGGTCTGCACTGCTGCGAGATCTTGTGACCATCAAGCGGATTGCCTGAGTTTTAAATATCCGATTTCTAGACTGGAGTTGGCTGGCTTCCCGTGCTCGGTCTTGGTTTCTGTGGCGGAGACCGCCCTACAAAAAAATGAAGGGGTTGAAAAAAAAAAGGTCCCAACGAGGCCAGAGAACAAAAAAGACCAGAAGTTATTCCGTGCATCCACGGAACGTTGCCACCTGGTAGAGAGTGGCGAAGCCAACACGATGTCCTCGTTGTGTTCTCTGCCCCAAGAAGTTGGCTGGGTTGTGCTCCACATCTCCCGATGAGAAGGCAAAAACGCCGCTCATGTGACAAGAAACGCGTCACCCCTTACGTGGACTGCACAGTGGGTGTGGTCTATGAAATTCCACTGGAAGTTGTGGAGAGGTATACATCGGCCAGACAGGGCGGTGCATCAATGACCGAGCGCGGGAGCGCATTATCAGTAAAAAATAAATGTGGCTACGCATTTGCCCATTTCATTGTACGACACGTGTGGCTGCGTTCCACGATCTCGGCAGATGAAGATTCTGGGTAGAAGCCGAGTGAGACGGTCGCGCGAGCTATTGGAAGCGTTCTTTATCAAAAAAAAGTGGGACGGGGCTGTGTCGGCGGCCACTTCTGTTGTTCTTCATAGTAATGAGTTTCAGTTTATGAGAATGATCGTGCAAGACACATATAGTCAACTTTTATGTGATGTGTTCGCTTTACGCCTGTCGCGTGTTATATATATGCCTGCTTTTCCCTGAGTAAAAACTAGTTGAAAGTTAGCGCCTTGTCCTGTACACTTCTTGTCCTTGTCTTTTTTGCGCTATTTTATTCGTTTAACCTAATTGTGGTGTTTGTCATCGCGACAGTGTGGTCCTTTTTCCTCAGTGTGCTCGACTGACGTCCTGCCCATATGTCGCTCTTTTTGACATCCTCGTTCCGGGAAGTTGTTGGTTTCCCCAATAATCGAGGCCGGGGCACTCACCATATACAATCCTGTAGAGAAGTTCCTGCGGTTTTTCCACCAGGGTGACGATCATTTTGGAAGGCACAGGAGATGGCCAATAGACGACTATTTTTATGTGTACAAGTGATCCCGTGCTTCCGCAGAACGCGAGCAAGTACTGATCGTCACGGGCTTAAGCTGAGCTAGGTGGTGTCATTCTTACGATGGGCCAGCTGAACAAAGATACCACGCAGAAAAAACACCATTCACCAACAGTTGATGAATGGGTGTTTTTTTCTGCGTGGTATCTTTTGTTCGAGTTGGTGAATGGTGTTTTTTCTGCGTGGTATCTTTGTTCCAGCTTGTCCATCGTGAGCAATTATCTCGCTTGTCCCCTTGATGTAAGGGACGCACAGGTGATTGATCGAATAACTGCGTTGTCTGCGATTGGACTGCGTAGAAAGTTCTTGTAATAATAGTTTAAGAATATTGATGGGTAGCCGTAATTTTGGAGGCCTTGTTTGACCTGTCGATTTTTTTAAAGGTCGGTCTCTTCGGTGAAGCAAACCGTGATGGTCCGTCTTAAGGGTGCAGAGTCCACGGAGGAATTGTGTATTGTTGGATGATGGACTCGAAGTTCAAGTATCGGCCGGTGCGTGTTGGTTTTCCATGTAGCTCGTAAGTTAATCGATTAGCCTTTCTCATGGTGTTTGTGTCCAGGAATTGCAGACTGCCTTTCGACTTGAGTTGCATAGTGAACTAAATTGCCGGTTTAATTGAGTTTGGATGCTTGTGAAGACCGTCAATTTCGCTAGTTTTTTCCACGAAGTATCAATCTCACATATCTCAAGAAGAAAGCAGGTCTTGTAAAGAATACGTGTCAGGCTTTCTGCTTGATTACCTCCATCGTAGTGTTGGCTACATTGACTGAGACTGCTGCCCATATAGCTGTGCCGCTCTTTTCTTTCTTAAAGCGATCAGCGAAACAAAAATAAGTACCGGTTAAACAGAGGTTCAGGAGGCGGCAAATCTCGTCCAGTGTAGGGCAGGTTCTGTTGGAGAGTTTTGTTCCGAATGACAATGGGGCCCTTGACACAAACACTGCCAGAGGCACTGGCACACTGGTAAAGAGGGATACGACATTAAAACAGGCGAGGCTTTCGCTGTCGTTCAGTGTGAGAGCCGATGTAAAACCCTGTATTCTTTCAAATTTCGCAGAAAAGTCTCTCACCCGAGTTGCATCAATGCTGGCTGGTTTTCGCCCTGTCATTGACCTTATTGTTTGAAGTAGATTTTGCCCCAACATAATAGGAAAATAAGCTGAATTCACGTAATATACCCGGTTTGTTGACGGCATTTGATACTGTGATAGCATACCTCTGAGGTCTCCTACTCCTTTTAAAAAACTAATGTTAAATTTCTCGCACATAAATAAAACGTCAGTTGACCCTAAATGTTTTCTTTTACATCAATATGTTTGCTTTTATGCCTTACCAATTATCTGGTTCACCAAGTTCTAAGTTTGCTTTGCACTTCGCGCCCTAGTCATGAATTGGTTGGCAGATTTTTTTGTGAGCGCAGCTCTTAGGCGCCCGTTTCCGGCATGAGCGGCGTCGCCGTCGCCGTCGGCGTCGCCGTCGGCGTCGGCGTAACCGCGCGGTGCATGATGGGTAAATTTCCCGCTAAATTTAGCGGAAAATTTTCCCGCTAAATCTAGCGCGGAAAATTTTCCCCGCTAAATCTAGCGGAAAATTTTCCCGCTAAATCTAGCGGGAAATTTTCCCCGCTAAATCTAGCGGAAGATTTCCCCGCTAAATCTAGCGGAAAATTTTCCCCGCTAAATCTAGCGGAAAATTTTTCCCGCTAAATCTAGCGGGAAATTTTCCCCACTAAATCTAGCGGAAAATTTTCCTCGCTAAATCTAGCGGAAAATTTTCCCCGCTAAATCTAGCGGGAAATTTTCCCCGCTAAATCTAGCGGAAAATTTTCCCCGCTAAATCTAGCGGGAAATTTTCCCGCTAAATTTAGCGGAAAATTTTCCCCGCTAAATTTAGCGGGAAAATTCCCCCCCCTCCTCGAGGTCACGTGACCCCCAGGCCACGTGACCCCCTCTCCGAGGTCACGTGACCCCCCTGCCCCCCGTGCCTTCCCCTCCTCCTCAAGAGCTGCGCTCTAATTCGGCGTTACAGGGAGTTGTAAACGGCTTTCACTTTTTTTATTTGAAAAACTTTATTTTGAACGTTGTTTTTTATTGAAATAAATTCAGTTTTCAGAATACTAATCGAAGGGTTTCGCTTACATCCGTTCTATAGTTCATCTTTCGTGTAACACAGTTACAATTTTTGCATTAATACTCTAACTTTGAGGTCGTTATGTGTTAGTTTTATAGGTATTTCTTTGTAAGCAAAGATCTCCAATACTCAACTCCTACCATGTAGGAGTCTTGACGCATAAAGGTGGCGTCATCTACCGGGACCATTTAGGACATCGACGGGTTCAATTCCCTATCACTGGTTTGTCTCAAATTCGAATAAAAAACGTAGGTATAAACATCGAGTACCAACGGATGATAGTTTATTTTGACGACTACTTGGGCTGACGCAGTCGACCACGACGCAAAAATGCACTTGAGCATGCTTCAAGACACTGCCTCCGTATGTAGAATCATACAGGGCAAAAGCATATTAACGTTTGGCAAGTGTTCTAGCAGCAATTACGTCGCTTCAAAGCGTCCGATGCCATGGCACATTTTTTTATGATCTGCTCAAGAAATCACTTGATAGATTTGTGCTGTTAGAATATCGGAAAACAGTGAAACAGAGGCGATTATCATCCGGCGAAATTTTTAAATGGGCTCCGCCTCTGAGGAAATTATTTACAGCAATAACCGTCACGGTAAGTCGGGTAATTAACTTGATTATGGTAATTAACATTTATTTACCAATATTTTGGGTTTGATTTGTGGTATAGTTTGTAGTAATCTCGCTCTATTAGTAATCACCACCCGGTCGGTATGTACTTCGCTCGTCTCCCCGGGAGAGATACACTGCAACGAGAAGACAGCGAATGGGTTGCCTGTATTTCCCGGTTGCCCGTCGCTCAGAGCCGGCAGTCCGGGGCCGCCGACCCTGGTTGTCGGCCATCGTTCAGGTTTGGCAGTCGGAGTCCGTGTCCAGGCCTGCGGATCGTCCTTCCCATGCCAGCGCAGTGTGGGCTGGCTGTCCCGGGCTATCCCAGCCCGAGTCTCGCTGCAGAACCACTCCGGAAGTCGTCATGGCCCAGGCCGGTATGGCCAGGGCTCGCCGTTCGCTCCGGTCCTGGTTCAAACCTCGCTGGTGGACCGCTCCGGGGATCGCCATGGGCCAGACCAGCCAGAACGGCTCCATCGTTCCTGCCCGGCCCCAGCCTCGCGCTGCTTGCAGTGTCTGGCGCGAGCTGGTGCCTCTTCGGCCGACTGCCTGTCACGTGTTCTCCGCCCCGTCTTCTTGCACCATCGTCTCCCACAGATTACAGCTGCAGTTCCGATAGTAGTTATAATAAACACCTCCACTAATTGAAAGAAATTTTGCGATTTCGACCGGTTTCAGGTAATGATCAATCAGTTTTTGAGCATTTTTCACCTGATTCCAAAACACAACGCGGGAAAAGCGCCAAAACTTTCATGCATGCATAGCAACGTGACGTGGCCGTTTCGAGTACCTCGTCACTATCTCGGCAGCGTGTCCTTGATGGATGCACTGACGTCGATCTCCCGAGATAATAATAGAAAAGCTCGAAAAAAGAACGCATTCAAAGAGGAGGCCCGGTGCACATTTGACGTCCATTTTTTAAATTCATTTGCAAGAAAAAAAAATGCGGAAGCTGAACAATGTATATTCGAATGGCATTTGTGTATATATCGGCATTGCCTGTTTTTACGTATTTTGCGTAGCTACTTCACGACTTTCGTGGCATAATTATTTTTTACGTAAAAAAACAAAAACATAACATCATGTTCTGTAATTTTGGCCGCGAATTGATATAGGTTTGTGAAAACACTGAAGTAATTGTGCAATATTTCCAGGTTAAGTGTTACTTCGACTATTACTTTCAATAATATTTGCAATAAGTTGCTTGACATACAATGAAAATATCAATAATGATTAAGTTAATCATAATTAGTTTTTTGCCAAAACTAAGCTATTGACAAATACCGTGGTTGTTTTTCGAACTTGAAAAAACAATAACTCCTAATACGCGCAGAGCCTCCCAACGATAGAGGAATCAGAATTAGATTGCATTCTTCGCTTTTCTTCATTAAAAGAAGTACAGTGTGGCTCTGCCAAAGTAGCTCATAGATATAGCTATATTTTTTAAAACAAGAGTCACTGGGGCGTGAATTTTCTGTATCTGCGTGGTATTATCATTACATTTTCCACGAAAGCCTTTATTTAACATATGCGAAAGTACCGCTTGCGCCAGACAATTCACTTTAAAAATGTCAACTGTTAGATTATTGTGTGGAACCGAATAACATTTTCCCTGGCTCAAAACAGGTAAACATATGTAAAGTAAGGAAACAAGCATAACCTTTGTCTCCTAAATACTACGCGGCAACGTCATGAGATATGAAAAAAAAAATATGTATTCGCGTTTCCACAATCGTTGAACATATAAATGTGCGCCGGTTGATCCTGCTATTTCACAGTCGTGGATTCAAGCACTTCACCGAAATACACCAATATGAAGGCTGCTTTAGTTGCTGCTTTGCTGATTCTGGGAACCCTGACGCTCGATGCTATGTAAGTACCTAAGTGTTAAATGTTTCATCGAAAAAACTCCTCTTCAGAAAAACAATTCAGTTGATAAGTCAGAAACAGGCCCGCTTGTAATGAACTTACATGCTTGACTCTTACCTAGCACATACTTAGTTCAAACAGTTTAGTGCAGTACATTTCAATAACCCTGTCCACACATTACTTGATCCATTGGTTACATTTTCAAGAATAATGACTCTGTTAATTGGTTTAATGCAGAGGCTGGTAGAAGGAGTGACCTTTTATTCCGCTCAAATTCTTGTCGGCGAGAATCGTTGAACCTTTCTAGACTGTCTTGAGCCAAGGCGCATGTCTGTGCTCAAGACATTTTGCAAAATAAATGTGCTATGCGAGACGTGCACCACACCACAGCAGGCAGCAAATTTTCTAGCTTGCACTGGCGCCACGGGAGCTAACTCGCCGACGAACAAAAGAAGACAGTTTAGCTAGAGTGCTCTAACTTATAACAATGATATAAATGATTGCCTAATACTTATTTCACCATCACGAAAGCAATAAATAGTAAACGGGCATGAGGAAAAGGTTGTATATTTCGGATATTATAGATCTAAATAATGCTTTGATGGGACCACGAATGCTTACAATCGTTTGTTCGATCTTTGAGAACATTTTGACTTTAAGAGGTCTCCAACATATTATTGCAATCATTGCCTCTGTAAAAGGGTTATGAGGTGGGCTAGTTGGCAAGCATCAGAGATGGTTAAAAACAACGAAAAGGGGTAGGAGACATTTTACTGTATTCGTCTACAGTTTTCTAACTTTTTGCAGATTTTAATCATATCAATTTTTTGTCTCCTTTCAAAGAGTAACTCATTGGCCGCATTAGGATATATTATCATGAGCCAGTAGTTGAATATAGCCACCGGCATCCCATGAAAGACAGGATGGACCCTGTGGTGTTCCCGACTCAAGCTTCGCTATTTGGCCTTCGGCGTTTTTATCCGCCACTGCCGCACTCTCATTGCCTGTAGAGCGATAATATGATCGCAGGTGCTCGCCATGTCCAGCGCTTATTAGAATGTCCGAGACTGTAACTTACAAAAGTCATCCTTTGAGAATGTACATTCCTATTGGTAAAGAGAAAGAAGCATCGGTCGACCTTGTCAAGCACTGCACTATTTTGTAGACAAAATAAAATATACATAATCTGCGATGGAACAACATAACTGCTCTTTCTCTCTGACACCTAGGGCCTTTCACGACAACTCAAACGGTAATACCTGTGTTCGTAAAGAGGTAAGCTACGACTGTCATGCGTTTGGAAATTTTTTGCTTGAGATTCTTTTACCAAAATATTGGAGTGCGCATAAGCCGTCTGGTCACCATTGTAAGAAAAATTTGCTATGCAGATTTGAGGTTTCATGAAAACGAAAGGTTAAAAAAGGTGAAGCGTACTTCTAGAAAATAGAAGTCACCATAATATTCAACGCCAGTGTAACATCCTATTTAGGTTGAGCTGGGCAAAGCTTTCTTTTCAGTTCTACGGGTAAGTTTCCTAAATCTTAAGAGGGATATAACTAGATTTATTATAAGTTTAAGGAACATATGTATATTATTATTCAGAAAGAGAACAAAACTAATACAATAATTTTCGTATTAAACACTGGAGAAACTTGGTGTAGAGGATAGTCTTCCTGCTCTCGCGAAACGGTTCCTGGAATTGCCTGCGGTGCGGGGCTGAGAACTAGAAGTCACACTCTCGCGTGTTAACCAGATAACTATGCTCGGAATATCCGAATGGCATAGAGTTTTGATTAAGATAACCTTCGATCTGGTTCATGAAGCTGATTGTGTGTAATTGCTAAAATGTTGAAAACGTTGTGCCAAGGGCAGGATTTACCCGGCCTAGAAACCTAGATTCTAGCTATTGAAGATGCGGCAGTCAGCGGGCATATGACATCGGGTATCGAAGCCATCGAACAGCCGCCGGCAAGGAAGATGTCATCATTATTAACGAGAGCTCCTAATAAACTGTTCGCCTACAAAAAAAAGAAGAAAAGAACAGAGGCAAGAGAGGGCGAGATTTATTGAGCTTGCCCATAGCTTTTCACGTGACATATTTTACTACTTATATACAAAGTGTTCTGTAAGTGTTATGTTTGTGTAGGTGATATCATCTGGAGATATCTTGTGGTGATCAATGTATTTGGAAGACCGTTGAAGTTGGCTCTAGTATGTATCTTTTTGCCCTCTTAGTAATATATTAATTTTTAAATGCGGAGCATTGTGATTAATCGCAGATGATCTCATTGTCATTATATTTAAAAAATCAGACATTTTTATGCCTGGACACATGACCTTGGCCTTTACGCCAAAATTGCAGAATTGTAATTAAATCGGTGTGAAAAACTTTATAAAGGCTGGAACATTTCTTCACACATCTCTCCTAGAAGTGATCGCTTCCCAGGCAGCACAAAACGTCGAGAGGACGTCGAAATAAGGTCCTAGACGTTTGGTGACGTCGGAGTCCTTAACAAACTTTTTATCGACGGCATCGGTACGTCCACATGAGAGGTTCCGACAACGTCAAACACGCGACGTAGTGACAACGTCATCAAGCTTCACTTCGACGTCTTACACACTAAATCGACGTCTGTTCGACGTATTGTATGAGAAGTTCTCTGAACGTCGAGCACGAGACGTCATAACAATGTCCTAAGCAACACCTTGACGTCTTCGACACTGATCGATGTCAGTTCTACATTTTCTCCGGGAAGTTATTTGAACGTCGAGTAAGAGACGTCCCAACAATGTCCTGAGCAACACCTTGACGTCATCAACATTATTCGACGTCACTTCCACGTTTTTTCGGAAGGTTCTTCGAACGTTGAGCGCCAGACGTCCGAACAATGTCTGAGCGAACACCTTGATCACCCTGAGCAAGCACCTTAAAAAGCCCTGTGCTTTCATATCACTTTTAAAATTTCTCGTCAATGTCATAATTTTTGATACTGTTCATGCAATGCACCTTTCCAACCATGGCTGAGCTGCAGAAATCTCTTACAACATATCATTCTCGTGATTGTTTTTTTAGCGGGAATTGCCTAAAGCCAAGAATTATATATTTTTTATTATAATTCTTGGATTTAGCTTGGAATTGTTGGGTTGTTTATAGCATTTTTAGGGTTTCACTTAATATCAGCGTCTTTGAAGCTGTAAGAGAATGATAATAATGTAAGAGATTTCTGCAGCTGAACCAGGTTGAAGGGTGGACAGCATGCACAGTATAGAAAACGCTGTCATTGACGAGAAATCTTAAAGGTGATATGACAGGTCCTTGGGCACTATGGGACGCTTGTTTAGGGTGACTCCGAATTACACCCAAAACTTTGTATCCATAGAAGTGGCCAAAATTAACGATCACTACGAAGGAACACCGTTCTCATGATTAGAGTGCGGGTCGGGGCACTTAGGGTATTTAGCAAATGGTCTATTCCGTCCGAATATACATGCTTTCGCGAACATACCTTCGAGGAAGGAAGCCAGCTCCGGTTGAATCCATTGCTCACCGGTGACCCAGGTCGAGACCGTTATCAATTGACATTTCGTTTAGTCTCGACGGATGCTCGACGTTCTATGGTCGTTAAATGGGTCGTTATTTCAACGTTGACATATCCTTATCACAGACGTGCGCTGGACATTTTATGTCGTTAAATGGGACGTTATTATATCGTTAATATGACGTTCTCAATTGATATCCCGTTCAGTTTGAGACACATACTCGACGTTTTATGGTCGTTAAATGGGACATTGTGTCATTGTTGATACAACGTTATTACTCGGCCTGCCGTCCAATTCAGACGTGCACTTGACGTTCTAAGGTCGTAAAGTGGGACGTTATTTTGACGTAAAATCTACGCTTTTTTCCAGACATTAGCGTTTCCATATTACGGTGAAGGGATGGGACGGCGCAGACTTTCGACGTTCTTTCGACATGTGGTTCCTGCCGTCATCGACCTTCTTTCAACGTCTTTTCAACGTGTCTGTGCTGCCTGGGTTCTTGTCTGTTTTATAACCAAACCGGCCTGACCATGTCTTCCAAGCCATAACCGATGTATCAGCTGTAATCCGTGTACAAATTTTATTACTCTCAACCTTCCAAGTTCAAATTGATAGACACTTCAAAATCCTGGGGCTCGAATGCGACGATAGATGAGTGAATGCTAACGTCTCCGCCCTTTGTAACGACAGATAGCTTGCGCCACCTAGCTTAGAAATCAAAGTATGATTTGCCCTCCCCGCCGTTTTTTCTCCTTCTCTAGTTCTTGAACTATCACCATGCGATGTGTGGTAGTGCTAGTCTTTCTTCCCTGAGTCTCCTCTCGGCCTTCTTCACTTACTTTTCTACCGAGATTGTCTGCTGTGCCCCGGCACTTGACTGTTGGTATTTAAATTTGATATTTCAGGTTTGGTGTGTCCATTTAGTGTTCAAATTCGTCGTACATAAACGTTTTTATACATTGCTCGCCCGAGTTGAATGCGCCATTCAGTCTAGTCTTTGTCCGAATTTCAATTTGCTGATCGGTTTTTTAAAGTCAAAAGATGTTCAGCCGATGCCTCCCTGCATTCCTTCATGTCGGCTTTTCCCATGTGCCCCCAGCGCTAATCTACCCACGCTCCATGTCGGGACTCTGCACTCAACTGGACTTCAGACTTCATCCATAGCACCACGTTGCCAAGAAAACATAGTCCCTTATGCCTCATTATCTCCGAGTTCCTTTTTCCTTTCCTTAACATATTATCTTCCTCTTTCATATATTTCTTTTCTCATTGAGTCATACACCCATATATTTATACTTGTCCAAATGTTTTATTAGTGTCTTGTATTTCAAGTGGGTCCCCCGTTTCATTGTTAAATACCATTATTCCTGACTGGACACTACTGGATTTTTGGTATAGAGAGCCTCCTTCCTCCCATATATTTTAGTCAGCTTCTGTCAATTCAAACCGACTATTTCCTAGCATTAAAATGTCGTCGGCGTAGGACAATCGTTGTATAAACTGGTATGCTTTTCCCCTCTCTATCCATATACGACACGTCAAAAGCTAAATGACACTCTTCAATATTCTTTTTGTTCTACTACGGTATATTATAAAAAGTAAGGGCGATAGCGGACAACATTGCCTAAGCCCTCTTTTATTGCTACTGGCTCGTTACATATTCGGGGGGGGGATAATGAGTAAAATATTTAACTTAACACTTCAATTACAGTTTTTAATGAGTAAGAATCAATATATAATTCCATTAGTAAACTTGCTGAGAGTCAAATCTAACAAGTAAAGCAGTCAAATCTTTATAAAAGCTTTGCCGCGCGTAGGAAGCGAGCTGGGGCGGTATGTCTACCACTCTGGCTTGCAGGAGGCGCGAAGTTGGAGTTTCGTGACCGCGGACGATAAAAGACGGAAGTACCGCTGGAGTGGGTCTTCGCAGTAGCAGCCTTCTGCGTGTTGCAATAATTGTAACTTCTGACGCACCACCGTGATCCACAGACGCATCTAATGTTTTTAAATTGACTTATTTCTTGGGAAAAACCCGAGACTGAGGTATATTCGCCGTTTGTGAATACCTCAGTCTCGTTTTTTTCACAAAAATGTTTGATATACACTAGCTCACTTGCTCCCCTACGTTCTTTTCATAATGCCTAATTTAGTAGTTTCTCAAAGAGGCTAGGCAAATTTGTAATTTTACCCATAACATTACCTTCACTAATGGAAAAGTAAAAGCACAAATATAAATAAGATTAATTTCTTACGTTGACGATTATTTTTCTATGTTACGTCCCCATGGCCGTGTAATATACGCGCGAAAACGACATTTTTGTAGCTTTGACGCTTTCTGTAGAAACACTGTAAATCCAAAAAAAGAAAACACCCTGCATATTTTAGTTTCAAATTGTTGAATTGATTGTTTGTATAATTCGAGAGATAACGTAGCATTCTAGAACAGAAAGTTTACGCGTGGTAATACCGGGGCAGTGATCCCACGCCTTAGTATTATGGAGTAAGCTATGCGTAGAAGAACCGTAGTATTTACTCTCAATGACATATAGAAAGTGAGTCACGTGGCGCACATCTTACGATAAGAATCTGGAATGGGAAAGATTCGGTCGTGAAGTTTGTGCATGACTATATCTCTGTCGATTTACTATATCATGATTTTATTTGGTTCATGTTCTGTTGCTTGCGTATCTGCAATTAAAGTGGAACAAATTATACTTTTATTTTCAGTGCGAAAAAGATAGCGACTGTGGACCACCTGATGACTGCAAATGCATCCTACCAAGGGGTGACCATTACATCAAATATTGTGGCTAACCTCTCGACGTTTGGTACTAATACTTATTTTCGACTGTTAGTCGAAACCTGCCATTCTTGGCGGGATAAATAAAAATAAAAGATATTTGTGAAATTAGTCGTTTGTTTCGGGCCTCAAACCATTCGTCTCTTTCTCCGGTAAAGTTATTACACAGGCAGTTATTTACTAATTTTTTTATTTATGATATTTGACGATTGTAACAAAAATAAACATGCAGAGTTTTATATTCTCAGAAACATTCTGACAACAGTTTTCCGATAAAATATTGCTTTGAAATAAGAAGTTGACAAATATATCCAAGCGTTCGCATTAAAGGCAGATAAACATATTCGGCCAATATTTTTGAACGTGAATAACCTGCCTAATATTAAGCCGGATTTGCTATTCTGTGCATATTGTTAAATATTGGGCACAGATTGGGAAACTGGGCATATAATTCCTGGGAATCTCCTGGGTAAATACAATATCTGGGCGGTCTTTGAAAAAAAGTTGCTCGTAAACGTAGACGTAATACAGAAGGTACACATTTTTTAACATTTTTTTTCTTTAAAATGTAACAATTTGCGAATATAGATTATTTTGCCCGACTTCCAAGAACCATTTATTGTAATGGATGTCGGCGCTTGACATCAAAATTTATCCGGAGCGACGTCATGACGACACCGAAGAATGGAGTATCACTGACTCTTTTCCATTAACACCCGAATTCTGCGAGTACAAGCATTGTTTTCTGCATACCTTTAGCATTCATTGGGTGTATAGATACACCCCATCTCAAGGTGTACACACATTTCTTTGCCTACTCCATTAACTTTAATTGCGCATACAGATACACTCCATTTCAAGGTATAGAAATATCCCCCTTCGAAGGCGTAGACTACAGATACACCCCATTTCATAGCGCAATACCACATCCATTGGCAAGCACGTACACCCGTCCAGGAAGAGGTGAAACAAGCCTCGCAGGTTGAATAGATCAAAATCTACAATTATGAACTCATAGCTTTAAAAAGCTGGAATGGAGTGCTGAATCATCTTCCAAAGATGTGAGCTCCTGCTCGTAGCGGCCACCGGAATAGTAGTGACATTCTTTAAAATAATTACTAGTAATTCAGTTTTGCCAACATTACTAAAAAAAATTGAAATTCGAACAGCTTTATACTTTCTTTAAATAAAAGTGACGAATAAGACAAGGACAAAGAAGTGGAACGACACAAGGCCGCGACACGTCCTAATCGCTGTGTCACGCCTTGTGTCGTTCCACTTCTTTGTCCTTGTCTTATTCGGCGCTTTTATTAAAGAACCATTAACCAACTGGCCCAACTTTCCACTTTGCATCTTTATACCGGCTCCCGTTCAACCATAATGATAGCTGTTTCGAACCTTCGTTTAACAATATATCGAAACTGTCCATTGGTTTGATCAAACTGCTCACCGCCCTGGTCAAACTGTCGACAGCCTTAGGCGTAGTGGCAGGCGGACCTGTTCAAAACGCATAGCGTCATGGCGTACCGGTTTGAGGCTGCCCACAGTTTTTGTCAAACTGCTTACCAGCCTTGTAATTCTGCTTACAGGTATGAGCGTAGTGGTAAACAGACAGAGCGTAGCGGAACAGACTAAATAGCGGCTTAGCTGGCTGGTTTGAAGTGGGAAGAGAAAGAGAGGAAGAGAAAGAAAAGGAAGAAAAAGAGAGCTGGCCTGCTTTTGAGGGATTCCTCCGGAGCACTTTGACAGTTTCCTTGTGGTTGCGGACAAGGTCGCCTAAGATGTCCCTGACGACGCGCATGAAGATCTTCGGCTTCTTTTTCTGTTGCCTAGGGGTCGGCACGGGCGAGCACGGGGCGAGCACGCGCCAAACATTATCCCCGAAGGCGGTGACGCTCTTGCTGTGGCCCTGTGTCCTAGACCAAAGCAGATCCTCGGCACTTTCTCGTCGATATTTGCTTACGAACGTATGCTTCGGCTGGGACTTGCGGACATGCCCCGACGTCAGGAAGGATTCGTGATTTTCTAACTAGTGCCTAGCAGTTCCTTCCAGCGAGAAGTACAGGCTCTGTAGGCGTTTGTCTACTGCACACCAGTTGTGGTGGGAGACAAAGTTGTATTGGTCAATCCAGTCCTCGACGTATTCTTAGACCTGGCCTTGCAAGGGCATCGGAGTGCATGGCGCGACGGACATATGAATAACGATGGGAGCGGCCGAGGTCTGCTACGACTGGTTGGTCATCGTGGCTTGGTCTCCTTCTGTTCTTCCGGCAGGGGACGGAATTCCAGTGGTGCTCGCTGGTTAAGGGGGCTGGCTCAGGGTACACGTTCTTTGCGGTTTACTGGCCGGGCTCGCTCCTCTTGTGGGACTCACTCGCCTTGCGCTTTCTCTCCTGGGCTCGGGATTCAACATGCTTTACGGCACCTCGGAGGTGTCCGCGGAAAGCCAATAGGGTACAGTACATAGCACCTCCACCAGAACACACTTTGACAGGAGGGTATTGCGTGGAACTTTCCAGAATAGCAAATATTGATAATAGGCTGGAGTGGACCAAGCCTGTGTGACAATATTACAAAACTTACTGAAGCATGATGTATGAAACGAAAAGCATGATGCAAGGCGCAAGAAAAAACACAAAGAAGTAGACCTCGCACAGGCGTTGTGTGCCTTCTTTTGCATGCTTCATAACGGTCACCAACTAACCGAAATACAAGTTCTACATTACTGAAGAGCGTTTATTCGGACCTGTATAGAAGTTGCGTGGCTTTAGCGGCAAGCTGTCCGAATAAGTCCTCTCTTTCGGTGTTTCGACGACTGCCGTAGAGGAACCGAACGGAAACGGATATGGGACCACAATTCTAGCATTGAACTGCAACACCTCTGCTTCGTAAAAGTGCAGATCAACGCCACAGACAACTTAGAAAGTTGTACGGCATCTACTCGCACGGCACGGGTTTATCTGTTTCAAGGCAGCTCTTCGGTACGCCGGACAACCAAAGTGAGCATCCGGTCATTTTGGCGAAGCATCACCACGACTACACAGTGCCAAACACGACTTACACAATCTCCGTGGCTAAAAGAAATAGGCCTGTCGATTAACGACACGAGACATATATCTCATTCATCTTGTGGTGACAAAGGATAACGCAATACCCAATGTCTGTGTGCGCTTTGTCTCCCACATCGTCCGTGATAATGTGCTGATGTCAACAGAAAAACACAGACTTAGCACGTCCGGTTTCGGCTTTGAGCATTCGGGACCGGTGTACGTGAAGGAACACCTGTGCCCAAGAAAAGCGTGTGGCTAGGAAGGCAACTGAGAGAAAGAAGGCCGAGTACTGGAGATTCCTCTGGGTGTTTCGGTGCAGAATGCTGATGACTAAGGCGGAATAACCTGGGGTAGTGCAAATTCAGAGTGAATCTGATCTTACTCGGACGGTATAGCTGGTATAAACCTTTCTTTAATCAGGCATTACACAGTATGAATGAGCTTTAGATTTCTTTTGTGATGCGTAAAATGGATTGGACATGTCACTAAAGCAACCTGTACATTTCTGAAGTATTGAGAAAACATTTTGACGGTTTATGGCGTGTGGTAATGTGCCATGTATCCCCTTTTTCATTCTGTGTTTCACTTTAGTATACTTAGCCTGTGTCCCATTTCTAGTGAATACGGATGCCGTGGCCTCTCACTGGGCTGGCTTTTGTTAAAATAAATACTTATAGAAACGGTATTTTCTAACTCGTTCTCTTTAACATCATCTGTGCTTGTTTATTTTCATAGAAATTTTAAACTCGAATTCGCTTGTTTTGCATTTGTTTTTTGTATAAGATTATATTTGTTTGTATTTCCTAATTTCCATGCATTGAAAAAAACTGAACCAGAAATTGTTCGCCTCTTTTCTTATATTTGATGTAGAATCTAGAGGCCTTGAACACCTCTGAAATAATTATGTATCAATATTTACATGTTTAATAGATAACGTTCAGGTCTAAAGTAAAATTGTATAAAAATAAAATTTGTAAACATTCGATTACGTGCTGAAACCGAGCTTTGGTTCCCTGGTCGGCACTCAATTTTTAGTCCTGGGGCGCTGGCTCGGGAGTCTAAAAGCAGCGTCGATCGTGGTTAAACCTAGGAGATAAAAATTGCGAACCACGGAGTTGGCCGATAAGTATGAACGAAAGAACAGGACAGATAAAGAGAAGCTGACAAAATTGCGGAGAAAACGAGAAATTAGCGAAAACAGAATTTAATTTCTTAAAACTGCTTCAACAGTCAAAACACTGATGTAGTATTGATTAAACTCTGAAGAGTTGCGGCACCGCGTAGCCCGTACCGGGAGGCCTGCGGTGCCGCAATTTTTACAGCAGGTACGCAATACACGCACACACAAGGTACGTAGCGATGTTTATTTTCAATAGGGCTGCAGTAAACCTTAAAATGCCTGCTTTGTTGATGGTTCCAACCGCGTTAAAGCTTCCCCTCTAAAAAGAAAGTCTTTCGATGCCCGCTAATTCTTTTAGCCCCCGTAGGTCAAACACTCCCTAAAGCTCGGAAAGAGCTAGTATATCCTCTAAAATCGGCAATAATAAGATTTCAATTTTGAGGTGTGATATGATCTATTAAAACAACGTGCGATTCCAGTGAAGCCGAAGGGTTGACAGATACACGCGTGACAAGCCCACATCGCTACACTAATTTTGTCTACGCCCACTGTTTATCTTCATCTAAAAGGCAATGTAAGGACTCAGCAGCTACGGTTTTTCTTTTCAAGAACCCTCTATATAACTTGACCATACCCGAAAATACTCATGCTCTTTTTTTAATTAGTTCTTGGGACTGAGCGCGTTGTTCGTTTCGGTCTTTATTTCTATGCTTGTATGAATGACAGTCGAATCATATTTGGCTCCTAAGTGTTCGATGATAGCCTTTTTTGAAAACTTCCACTTCTCTTTGTACACAGGCAACTGTGCATATTCTAAGCGCTTCATCACTACTCTTAATCAGTCATCGTGCTTTGTCGCTGTCAAATGCAACGATTCTATGTAATAGTGTTACGCTTTTATCCCCTGTACGCTAGCCTGTAGAGTCTCCCCCACACGCTGAAACGATCTGGGCGCGGAAGATATGCTCAGAGCAATATATTTATGCCGTCTTAGTTTTTCGGAAGGAAAGGGAAAGAAGAAAAAGTACCCGCGCTCCCGTTCTGCAGTTGAGGAGGCGTCACTCTTGGGGGTGGTCCATAATTTCTCCTGCAGCACGACCCCATTTGGCTCTCAATTTTCGAGTGCCTCGCGTATCAATCGAAATCTTAGCAGCGGTGATGCAGTCTCTCTCATAGGACCCACTAGGTGCTGACGTCGGGCCTATGCGATCGAGCAAGGTTGACTTAGACCCGTGCCCACTCATCTGAGAAGACTATACCCTCGATGACCCAGAAGGAAAGCTTCCCAAGATGTCCTAAACCTCCCCTCTTTTTCTTTTTTTTTTCAAGGTGGGAGAAGTGTGGGCAACCTGTTGGTATTAATTGTTTCAATGGGTGACCCGCATGTTGAATCGTCTCTCACATTATTCATGGCGAAGTGGCCAAGTGCGATTCGCTACACGAATGACGCTTCGTCGCAACTCAAGGGCCTGCGCGTGGTATGCGCAGCTGGTTCTTGAGTTAGGTCGGGTGGCGATAGCGGTAAATAAAGGGCTACATGCTGTTGATCCGGGGTTTTAAATATTTTTTTTCTGTTGCGTGTAGGAGCGAGGGGAGGGAAATCCCGGAATTTACACTGACCTTTGTTGTTTTGTATGTACAAGTGCTTGCAAATACGCTAAAATAAAAATACATTGAGCTTAGCTGGCCAGCATATTTGTACACACACTATCGTTATTGAATTGTATTTAAAAATGCAACCTTACACAAAGTAATCAGCCTTAAATCAAGATATCAGGCATGCCTTGGCACTATGTTTTTGTTTGGTTTATCTTTAGAAACTAGGGGAGAGGTAGAGTCGAGAACGGTCGCGAACGCCAAAATGCCGAGGTCCGATCGAAGTGTTTAGTGAATAGAGGCAAAGCTAGCTTCCCTCGTGTCCACTGCCCTCTTTGAACGCGTTCGAACGAAGAACGCCGGCGTATGGCATTCTCGTTTGAATGCCTTCGTCCAGTGCAGTGGAAAGGAAGGCGTCTCTGACTGGCTGTCGTCTCCTCTTCTCCCTCAATTAAAGCCCACATAGAAAATAGAACATGACGATGCTGGAAAAGAGCGGCGTTTAGAACACCTCTCCAGACAAATACCTAACAGTTTTAACTTAGAACTTCTTTGCAAGATAGATTTCATACGAGACGTGTCACGCTTGTGTGTGCGAATAAGCGCTACACCCGGGTCAAAGCAATACAAAAGATGCAGAGCCCATAGCTGGCAAATTATACACATCCAAAGAATTTTCGAGGCATAGGCAGTCATAATAATGCATATATATATACTGAACTAGGTGCACTAGACGAAACCAGTTAGATTCATGGAGGGCCCAGTGGTAACCGAACCCCGTACCTTCAAACCAAGTCTTCGCCCTGGCGCCACACGGAGGAGTGAAAGACTGCGTAAGTAGCTGGACTATGTATGACCTGTTTGAGACAGTCATCTGCGGAAGTACGCGCCTGTCCGCGTGGAGTGATACTTAGGTCAAGATACTTAGTCGGGGATACCTATTAGTCAGGGATACCTATTAATCCGCCGCCTGCGGAGAAAACAAATCTAGGCGCCAATGGCGCCTAGTTTTATTTTCTCCGCAGGTGGCGGTCGGCGGCATAACTGTGATGTTCTGCCTACACGTTTCTTAAAACAGACAGTACTTTGATTCAAAAACTCTCCACTCTAAAACTACCCCAGCATTTTTTATTGTCACCTTCAATATTGTGTGGTATGTTGGGAGTTCACATAAAGATGTTTTTCACAACCGTTAACAAAACATAAAAAGCCAGCATTGAGGATAATATAAGTTGAAGGTTATTACTCTAATTCAGCTCCTTCATTTCAGAAACAATGCAGAATGCCATTACCTATATTACGAGACTACAAACAATTATTCTAGTGCGTAACACTGTGTTAACTTATATTCTCTTCTCATAGAATATATTTTTACAAACAGCTAGGGTAGCGAGAATTGCTTTTATAAACAATTATATTACGGCAACCAACTATTCCAAAAATGCGTCTTTACCGCAGTCATTGGTTAGGGTAATGAGAAAACATAAGCATGTCGGCGCGTCGCAAACGCACGGGGTCGGAAGGGCCTTGCACATCCTAAAACATTCTTCAAAGTGATCGGGCTAAATCAGGTTCTTCCTGCGATATTACCTCGGAAAACAATGGCTTGATCTCTTTTTTGCGTTTGAATTATAATCTTGGTGTTTGAGGACAATCGTTTTATGGTACATGCTTAAAATATACAAATAATATATGCAGCTGGTAGTATAATGTTATTGATGTTGTATAATTGAATGAATCTAGGTCTTTAAATATAGTAATTATGTAAAGGAAGCAGTAATTATGAATCAAGGATGAAAATTAGCTTGCAAAGGTTTATTATTGCACGTACAAAATAATTCGAAAAATACGTGTTTTATTGAAAATAAAATGACAGTTTGGAAACGAGGAATTTTGTGAAAAATGCAAATACAATGACAGCTATCTTATACTCCTCAAATACGTTTTAAACTAAATTCTGTTCCCTTAGCTTGATATTTTTTATCCTAATCATATCCTCCTGTAATAAACGTCAATCCCCAGAAAATCCACATTTCAATTATTTACCTTTCGTTGAGAATTCGAGCAGAAGCACATTCTGTGGAACAAACAATTCAAGCAGAACCTTTCTTGTTAACAAAACCACTCAAATTAAAAAAAAATTGTCTTTGCAGGTGAATAAGCAACGCCGCTCACCATTACTGATTTGTGTTGGACAGTGCGGAACATTTATGGAAGGTCAAAACATGTGCCTCACAAAGTTCAAACAACTCCAACTTAACAGGCTTGCTCGCCAGAAGCAGCTCAGCAGTACATCGTGGAGGGAGAAGAATTAACATTAAACAAAGAGCGAAATGTCAACACACCTTTGCTTTGCCTCGTTTTTTTTAGATTTTTTTCTTGTACTTGTATTTTCTGTTTTTAGCGGCATGAGCGATTACCTTACACCCGACTAACTTCACCAAAGCGGAATTGCCGGCCAGTGTGTGTTGCACAACAGCGCCGAACACAATAAGCAAAATCCCAGGCTGCCAAAGTGAAGGTTAAGACCTCCTGCTGGGCTTCAATCTAATGAACATTGCACCGGCTTCAGGTCCATTAAGGGGTACTGCAACAATTTTAATGATGAATGAATTTGCAGTCTTTATTTTTTCATATTGCTTATCTAGTCACAAGTCACAAAACATGCCACCTTGACTAAGAAACTGCTAGTCCGCTGCGTAATCCCAAAGGAAAATAAGCGTTTTTTTCTACTGATCTGCAGCCGCGTGTGGTGCTTAAGGCAACTACATTGATACGTCTCTGAGTAACACGCGGAAGTCAACAAAACCTGTCCCCCTCCTCTGCTACTTTCGCCCTCAGCGCCATAAAGAACCGTTTTTTTGTTGTTTTTTGTCGATCGCTCGTTTCTGTTATCGACGATGCTAATCCTTGAAATGTCAGCCGCTGGGCTTTCTGAAGAGAGAACGAAGCGGAAAACTAGGTGGTCCCCTAGAGACGTTCCTAGAAAAGAGTGTGAGAGATGAGGAGCACTTCGACCTTTGATTTGTTTAATTTTTTAAATAAACACTAGCACGGCGCAAGGAAGCATAGTTTTCTATTCTTTGTTCTATATGTTACAGAGATTAGTTCACCGCAGGTTTCCTGGCCAAAGACTGAAAATCGTTGCACCACATCTTTAATTTCTACGGCGATACACACGTTAAAAACACCGGATTAGCAACCGTATGTGTACTCGCAAATTGCCAATTTGCAGGTTGAATCACTGTCACCGAATTTCAAAAGTGAAGACCAATCGCTCGCTCTTTGTCAAATATTTAATTTACTCTCACATCACGAAGAATGGAGTCATAACTTGTTTTTGTTTAAATTATATTTCATATATTGACTTTGTTAGTATGTAAATGCGATAGACAGATACACGTTGGAAAACATTGGAAAATACAAATGACTGAAAGTGCTTACATTACGCATTTGAAATAGGTAAATCTAAAACACTGCCTCTTTCGGTAATCAAGAAACGTGTTGCAAATATTTTGTAGTGAATTTAGGTTAGCAATTAATGCCGTAAATATGTACCATAAAACTACAAATTCTTTTTGTAATATAATAGTTTACACGCAATCAACTACTTATAAAAAATGGTTTCCAACGTCAGCAGTGTCACCCCATCCTGGCAGACCGACCTTACGCTGTATAAATCGCTAAACCTACAATTTGACTTTATTTTTATTTTTTGCTTCCAACGTCTTTTTAAGAAATGAAAACGACACAAAGTTCAAAATTTTCATGACTGTTCACTAGGTTCAGAGGTTCAAGTGTACATGTCGCCTCGAATATAATAAATCTAGGTGTGAAATAATTCGGTTTACATAGCGTTGAATTGCTAAGAATATAACTTAAGCGGCATTCAGTGGAGCCAACCTGCTGAAACCAGGGGCCAGGAGGGGGCTATGTTTGACAATGTTTCGTTTCTCCTAAAACAAAACGGAAACGACGGAGGTGATGATATCGCGTCTGATTGGTTAAAGGCTCAAATGACGAAAGGTCTCTCTTTCGTCATTTAAACCTCTTGCCAATCAGACGCGATATCGTCATTAGGTCACTTCCGTTTCTTTTAGAAGAAACGAAATATTTGTCGAACATAGCCCCCAGAGTCATATTTGTTGCTGAATAAGAAGCTAGTAGGAATGTTTAGATCCGAAGCAGAGGATGACTTTTCCTTTCTTCTTCTTCTATGTTGGTCGGCCAGAGCCTTGGTGACGATTGCTTAAAATGGCTTATTCGATACGTCTCTATAAACTGCTGCGTCGTCGCGCCAGCTTGGCTCGCGATGACATGATAACGAATCTCTAGAACATAATCGCCTGTGTCACTGCGTCACGTTAGATGATAAGAGCAAACAACTGATATGTCACAAGATAAGGTTCTTTTTCACTAAGGTAGGACGGTTGTGTTACAAACAGGGTACGGGATAACAAACCTCCGAAGACAGTGCGCTCTCCAACGACGCTCATAGCTATCCTTCGTTTTTGTACCTTTCGTGTCACCAGCGAGTTTTCGTAGCTTTCGCGTCGTTGACGTCTTTTCGCTCAACGACTTTGAGCTCTTTTGAACGATGAGACATATAAGGCTTTCGCCTTAATAACTAAATCTAGTGATCCTGTTTACTTCTGTATTTTAGCTTTGGCTGAACCTCTGACGGCTCAAATTGCGGAACTGCTCTCTCGAGAATCCTACATTCCTTCGCTTGTGGCCCGTCTCCTGGCGCAAAGGTAAGTGGTAGCCTGGAGTTGATTTCGACGTCCGTGTCAAGGTCGTCTTCTAAGTTCAGTCAGACCCGCC
This sequence comes from Ixodes ricinus, assembly GCA_037355805.1. Lineage (NCBI taxonomy): Eukaryota > Metazoa > Arthropoda > Arachnida > Ixodida > Ixodidae > Ixodes > Ixodes ricinus. Next base: position 24,387 of record JAZHYW010053244.1, on the reverse strand, counting down.
TACGGCGATCTCGGCGGCGACGAGCAACCTCTCGATTGGCCACTTGTATCTTGTAGGCGACTGGTCCCATCACTGCCACAACATTCGGCTGCATTTCAACATTGTTCAGTTCCGGATTTACACAATGTTGCCTACGTGTTACCGCTTGATTTTTCGTTGATCCACATCTGGGTGTTTCTAAAGGTCAGGATGAAGTGGTGCTTAGGGAGAACGCGGCTTCGGCCCATCAACAGCTGCCGAGAGTCTTCCCCGTTTCAGGCGGTGGAATGGTGCACTGATAGCAAAAAGACCGTTTAAGTACGGGACATATACCTGCTAACCTTGTTCCAGATATTCCATATCACTGAAAACGGAACATGCACCATAATTGCTTAGTGCGGATGTTATGGCCACAGCATTAGCATCATGTATCGTGCACATGCAATATAACGTTTTAGTCCTAGCGGTATTATTGCTTCAAATATTCTACTAAAAATGGCAAGCACAACATAATATTATATATTATAGAAAAGAGACACTCTAACCATCTAAAATTTGAAAGGCAACCTTTCAAGGCCACCTCGGTCCCTTGATCAAGGGTGACTTTTTGTCCCTAACTTCGAAGTGCCCGGTGTCTTCTTTTTCTAAGCTTCACGTGTCTTTGAAATCGCCAGGGTCGATTGTTGCATTTCAAAGTTCAGGGTGTCGTTTGGTGTTGATTTTCTTGACGCTCTCCGCGTGACGCATTTTAATCGAGAGATGCATCTGCTTGGTAGTGTCCCAGGAGACCGGCTGTTACTGTGCTGGGTGCTTCGAATACATTATGAATCTAAGAGGCGTTTTCGCCAGTTTCTTTTTTGTTTGTGGAGGATTATGCTGTTTGTGAACGTAATGCTGTGACTCTTCTGCTCAGTGTGCTCGTCCAACGCGCTGTCATTTATGTCCTTTTACTTGACAACAGCGTTCCAAAAAGTGTCTGGATTTTCTTATAATCGAGGCGGTGCACTCACCACAAGGAATCCAGAGGCCCTATGTTGCGAGTTTTGGACTCCCACGGTGACTAGGAAGAAGGAAGTGACGTCAACAACGCAGCGAATGCAGATTGATGTTGATTGGTGAGAGTCGCTGATGACGAATTTCTGCAGAAGAAAACAAAGCTCACTTTTTCCTTGTTTTCTTTTGCGGAAATTTGTCATTAGCGACTCTCACCAAGCAACATCCAATCTGAGTTCGCTGCGTTGTTGGCATCACTTTCTTCACCCTAGTCGCCGTGGAGTCCAAAAAGCGCAACATAAGGCTCCTGTAGTCAAGTCCCTGTGGTTTTTCTTCTGGGGGACGATTCTTTGGAAGGCATAGAAGATGGTCAGACAGTCAATTCTTCTTTATGTGTCACACTGATGCCGTACTTCTGGAGGACGTGACCAAGTGCCTCGCTTGTTCCCTTTATGTAAAGGACGCACACACGGTTGGAAGATTTGAATGAGAACATTTTTGACAGAAATCTGTCTGGTTGGGGAAAGATTAAGTATAGACGGAAGAGCTCCAACCAAAATTGCGGTGGCTGGAGCTCAGCTATGCCAGGATATACTGTAGCGTGAGCTTATGCCCACAAAATGAGAGTCGCTATCAAGCGGCTCCAGTGCAGCGTCAGACTTGGCTACTGCGCAACGAAGCTGCACAGTTGGGCACGCGGCGGCGCTAGTGTGCCTGCCGCGGCTATGCATGTTACCTCTGAGATGCGATGACCGGCGAGTCTTGGCGAGTCTCTGTAAGTCTTGTAGACTTTATACTTTGTTTTACCCTACCGACTTTTACCATGCTGCACCCATAACACGCCTGCAACTGACTTATAACCATTTAGAACAGATTTGTGGGAATGCTAGTCTTGATATTTTTGATGAAAAGCAAATTTCGAAAGTGTGTTGAGGCTATTGTTTTTTCCTAACGTTTAGCTTTTATCCTGTTTAACATTTTTCTACTTATTGAGTCATTGATAAGTGCACCACTAGGGAGGCGTTAAGCTGTTGGTGGGTCACTGAAAATAAGAATAAATAAATAAATAAATAAATAATGAGCCGTGCTCATTATGCGAGCCGTGCTCATTATGCAAAGCGCGCGGCGGCAACGGAGAAGCCACCGCCGCCGCGCGTGGCTCGCGCGTGCGCGCGGCTTTCATAATGACCACGGCTCATTATGAGAGCCATGCGAAACTGCTCAACCTCGGCCAGTGTAGCTAACGCTACAAAACGGTTCAGCCCGACGTTTCAAAACCTGCTCGGTCCCTTCATCAGGGGTGACTATCCCGAAGAGCAGCAGCAGTTTTTATCTTCTTGTTAGATGTATTCGACTCGAGTTTTCTTCTTTATACATATGGTTTCTTGCTTGTTGCCGCTGTCAGGTGGCGCAATCCATGGACATACACCGTTGGCAAATTTTCTGATTTAGTCACCCCTGATGAAGGAACCGAGCAGGTTTTGAAACGTCGGGCTGAACCGTTTTTTTGGTTTTTGGTTGGAGCTCTTCCGTCTAAACGATTGGAAGAAGGAACGGCGTTTTCTGTAGTTAGATTGAGTCGAACTTTCTCGCAAGTCTTTATAAGAGTCTTATTGGCTATCCGTTATTTTAATGTCGTGCATGATCATCGCGAGTTTTTTTTTTTTTCAAGTACCTTTAGTGGAGCAAATCGTGATGGTCCGCCTGAAGAGTGCAGAGTCCATGGTGGACTTGTGTGTCATGGGATGGTTTTACGCGAAGTCCAGTTATCGGCCGTTGTTTGTTGGTCTTTGTATACCTCGTAAATCAATCAATTATACTTTCTCACTGTGCGGACGCTCAGGAATGGCAGACTGGCGCCCGACTCGAGCTACATAGTGAATTAAATTGGCGGTTCAATTGAGTTCAGGTGCTTGTGAAGACGGCCAATTTCGCTAGTTTCTTCCACGAAGTATCAATTCTTTCACATACCTCAACAAGAAAGCGGGTCTCGTGGAGAATGCGTCTCAGGCTTTCTACTTGATGGCCTACATCGTGATGTCACCTACAGTGAGCGAGACTGCTGTCCCCAGAGCTGTGGAATTCTTTTGTTTCTAACAACGACCAGCGGAAGATAAATAAGTGCTGGTTAAACAGAGGTTCAGGAGGCAGCGAATCTCGTCCACTGTAGGGCAGGTTCTCCTGGAGAGTTTTTTGTCGGATTACAATGAAGCCCTTGACACAGACACTGCCAGAAGCACGGGCACACTGGTAAGGAGGGATACGGCGTCGAAGCAGACGAGACTTTCGTTGTCTTGCAGTGTGAGAGCCAATGTGAGATCCCGATATTGTTCAAATTTCGCAGAAAGGTCTCATAGGCAAGTTTCGTCAATGCCAGTCGGTTTTCGTGCTGATGTCGGCGGAATTTTTTTATAGTAGGTCTTCTCCTAACATAATAGAAAAATAAGCTGAATTCACTCAATTCAACTCGATTTTCTCACGGCATTTGATAGTGCGGTATCTTGCCTCTAAGATCTTCTACTATTTTTACAAAAATAATATTAAATTATCCCTTGCCCACGAATAAACGTGAGTTGAACCTAAATGTTTCCTTCATATAAATATTTTTCGCTTTTATGCCTTACCAGTTATCTGGTTCGCCAAATTCCATTTTTTTGTTTTATTTTGTATTTCCTTCCCTATTCATAAACTGGTTAGCAGAGTAGCTTCACTTTGCAAGCTTGATTTTTTGTATTTTGTTCTTTATTGAACAAAATTTAGTCTTCAGAACAGCAATCTAAGCATTTCGCTTGTATCTATTTCAGTGTTTATCTTTCATTTAACACAGTTACAATTTTTTTTATTTGTAACTTAATTTTCAAGTCGTCATGGGTTTATTTTTAAAATATGTTCGCGTCAGCAAAAATGTCCCTAAACACAACTACTGCCTCTTGTTCACTTGTCATAGGCCAACAAAAGAAAGGGAAGGAAAAGAAGAAAGTTTGTAATCATTCCCTACATACACGGCTTGGCCCACAACCTAAAACGCATTGCGGGCAGGTGTGACGTCGACGTTTTATTCTCTGCTCCGGACAAGTTGTCAAGGTTGTGCAGAGCTGTTAATCTTTCTTCGAGGGCGGCCACGGCTTGCAGTAAGAGGCATCGAGATCGCTTCGTCTCGTGTTCTAAGGGGGTGGTTTATTCTCTGCCTCTGACGTGTGGCAAGCACTATGTTGGCCAGACGGGCCGCTGTCTCAATGACAGGTTAAGAGAGCACGCTTACAGTGTCTCCACAACCGTGCCTGGTCATCTGGGCATTCATTGCCGCGACTGTGGTTGCCTACCCGACTTCCAATGGTGTGAGGTTGTTAAGCGTCATAGAGACCAGCTTACTCGGGAAATTCTGGAGGCTGTTGAGATAGCGAGGTTGGGTTCAACATGTGTAAGCAGTCCTTCTGTGGCCCTATCAGGCTAAAGGCCCGTTCACACTCTTGCGACCGACTTCGACCGAGAGAGACCAGATCTGTTAAAACTTCTTAAAATTTCATTTCTGGCGCCATTTATGCGGTGATCGTGGAACTGCATTTCACAAAAGCGACGGTTTTGCGGCATTTTCGAGGTCGAATGTGCGTAATACCTATGAGAAAGGCTCGTTTATAACGTTTCCAAAAGTTTTTCGAGACAAGAAAGCAAGGATAATGCGCGGGAGAAACAGAAAATATGCCGGATTGTCAAGTTTACACTGCAACCCGATAGATGGCGCCACTGTGTCCTCTGGCTTAAGAGGTTGTAAGGAACCAAGATTTAAGAGGTCGTAAGAGTGTGAACGGGCCTTAAGAGATGAATTTTCTAGTTCCTGGACTTCGTCGTTTTTAAGCACGTACTCTGCACGGCTCTGTCATGGCGCATTTATTAATATTTTTTTTTTATTGGTGATGTATCACGTGGGCTGAATTCTTCTTCTCTTTTGTTCGCGACAACGAAAGTATATATTGCGATTTTGCGTTCAATAAACTGAGTTGTAAGTCAGCACTGCGTTCGTGTCACTTCTTTGTCTGGTCCCCGTCTTTTCGCGCTGTTTTCAATTCCGAAGTATTCTACAGTCATAAAATTAATGTCCAATTAAATAACTTTTTTCAGACACACTTCAATGTCTCCATAGTACAAATATATATAGTTTCAACTTTATTATTGAGCTTTTATAGACCACAGTCTCTAATACTGAAGAATTTATTTCTCGAGTTATAACGTTCCCACGTCCATGATAATTTGTGTGAACGCTCGGTTTATTACAGTGAATTAAATTAGTAAGTCCAAAATTTCACAAGAAATGTAAATTTTAAAATAACAAGTAAACGTATAAATAGTGTTATTTCATCATGCTGGAAGAACGGAATCACGTCAACTAATGGAAATTACGAGACATTAAATAGCGAAGCCTCTTTCGACATTACATTTTCCAGAAGTTCTCTATCGATACACTACACGTGACGTTTAGTATCATACCCCAAACTTTTCCTATTCAGTTATGGCAAGTTGCACTTTTTTATTATAAAATACAGATGCCGAAACGCATTCAAGAATAGCTTGAGATGTATTTCCCATCGTGTGCAGTTTTCAACGCCACGTGAATGACAAACAAGCGCCGGATCTGTGGGTGTCAAACGCCTAACAGCCCAAAGTAAGCGAGCCTAAAAAAGAAGCACCAGGCTGCTGGTGCCTTACAGCTGCTTTAGCGCGCATCCCAATGTGCGCTGATAGACATGTCATGTGCAACCCATCTGGAATAGGCACCATAAAGGCCGGTTCACACAAACAGCGAAGCGCTAAGTTAGCGCCGCATGAGCGCTTGAAGCCAGCGCTCATGTGGCACCAACTTGCGCGTGACGTAGCGCCTGGTAAGCGCTTCAGCAGCGCTTCAGCAGCGCTCTGTTAGCGCTTCAACAGTGCTCGATAAGCGCTTCAGTAGCGCAGTGTAAGCGCTCTCACGCTCCTCGTGTCGTGCTTGCTACTGCGGAACATCCTGTGCACGGCGATTTTCTTCTTGTTGTTTTTCCTTTGGTGGTGAAAGAAGAGGAAGTAAAAGGGCCGCTCTTCGAGCAAACGGTCATGCAGACAATCCAGTCATGGACTTTGAGCGACTAACTGATTGGCTACGACGTCATCGCTTTCTGTTCGACATGCGTGACCCTGGCTTCAAAGAGACGCAGTTAAAAATACTCAACTTCAGAAAAGCTTTGTGTCTCTGTCCCTCAGCCTGGGAACAAGGTTCGCCAGGTGCCGGTCGGTTGTCGGTTGCGAAAATTTCACGCACCAAGAAGGCCCTTCTGGGCGTTAAGCCGTCCACATGCATATTAACTAATGGCCTATGTAAGAGCATCAGTCGCGCTTGTATATGAGCGTCCCACATGTCCGCCATGGTGCTGCTGATGCACGCCCAACCACAGCAACCGGAACCGCAGTGCACGAGCTAAACCGCAGCAGTAACCGCGGTACAAGAAGCGATAACAAGGCGCTAGTGAAGCGCTAACAAGGCACTACTAAAGCGCTAGCAAGGCGCTACTAAAGCGTTAATCGTGCGCTATATTTGAACTAAGTGACGCGCTTGAAAGCGCCTCATGAGCAATCTTTCGAGTGCTCACGTGGCGCTGACTTAGCACTCCGCTGTATGTGTGAACAAGCCTTAAAAGAGATTTCGCCAGTTGCGATCCCGCCACGTATTCCAAAACAATTGAATGTTTTTATCAATTGAACGATAGTTTTCGCAATCAGACTTTGGCCTATCGGAAAGCGTTAGACTATCTTTGGTTTACAGTCACCTCGGAGGCTTTTAAGAGGACAATGATATTAAAACAAAACACAACCGATTACAAAGTCTCAGTGGCTCTGAGCCAACGCGCTGGCTTACGTATGTCTATTCGGCGGGTTCGAATACCGGCCGAGGTGCCCGTAACCTGGCATAGGCCAATCCGAGATTTCGGCTGCACGTCCAAAGATCTCCAGCTAGTCGAAATGAGCCCGCGGATTTTTGGCTGGCGCGTGCCAGATAACCTTCGTTGGTTGGAGCTTCTAAAACCGTATCTAGATCCAGAATCAGATTTGCGTTCGCTTTATTCTTAGCAGTTCTCTGCTATAGGCTTCCCTGACGTGGAGCTTCAGAGTTGCGCATTCATCCCCGTAGCGCCGTCTTTCCTGCTCAGCATATTGATCCTGCTCTTCACATGACGGAATTCGGCGAATAGCGGCGCCGCGCGTTCGAGGCGCGGCGCCGCTATTCGCCGGGGTACGTGCGGCGGGACGCGTGCAACGTCTACTTTCCTGCGCAGCACTTGATCCGGCTCCTCACGTGATTGGATTTCGGCGCATAGCAGCGCGGCGGCACGTGGAAACAGACGCGCAAGTCTGGCTCCCGTAGAGAGCCTATACAGGAACTCTACTTTTCCTTAGCTCAGAGCGCCGCCAACGCTACGGGCTGATGAAGCAACCGAGCTGCAGGTCGTTCTCCTTTTGTGCCTGCGCGATCATCGACTGAAGGGGCTAAACCAAGTGGATTGAGGGATCGGTGGCCGAGCGCGTTGGCGTACCGCAGCTCTGAGTAGGTGGAGAAATTCCTGAGCGGTAGCTTTGTTCAAAGCACGGATCTTACGCTGCAGGACTTGGAGGAACCCTGGGTTCAATTCTCCAACTAAATGAGCATCGCACCGGCCCACGGTCTTGTATCACTACGGCGTGATGTACGGAATAGCGATACACAACCCCAGGCTTGCAGCCTCATCCACGGTCTGAGGTTTCAGTCTAATCTACAACGGGTAAAAATCTCGTTGTACAAATCTCCTGCTTTTTACAAAACTAACGACTAATTTTGAGTGCGCCGTGACATTGCATTCTTATTCTGTATGCCTGTTTGCGTTCTTTTTGACTAAAAATTCGGATTAGGCGGCTCTTACTTATGATGAAACGGAGTATGGTTATCGGACTTCTGGGAAAATATTATATGAATAAAATGGCTCTTTAACGCAACAACAACATAGGCACGCCTAATTTAAGAAAACAGGAAATTGTCCGGTCTCACTAGGCAGTTTGACTACACCACCGCTGCCGCAATGCATCCAGGGAGCTTTATTCCCTTTACACGTGCGACACCCTGGCTGCACGAGAGGGCACGAGCACTCTTGTGCACTGCTGTTTGCCTCCCGTGAACTCGAGTTATGGCGACGTCACGCATGCGCCGAACGTTTAGTGATATCGGTCTGTCAGAGGAGTTATTACAATTGTGATTTAAATGTGAACGCCTTTCCCGGATAAATAAATTGATGTTTGGACGGAGTAAAAGCTATTGGCGACGTGCGCGACCAAACGCGTCGCTGTGATCGGCCTTCCACTAAAGTGCCTTCATACACACGTGCGCTTTCGCTTGAGTGGTGACAACTCAGCTATTTTTGCGCCCAATCGTTTTTTTATGCATTTTGTAGCGCGCGCAATCTGGTGTCCCTCAGCTCGGGCGCGTAGCTTTGGCTAATGCTTGGACGCCATTTTACCGCCCATGTCACGCACCAAGTGTGCGACAGCGTCACGCGCTGGCACAGTTAGGGCAACAATGTATGTCTTCACCCTCAGACAGACAGACATGTAGGCACCCTACCTTCCACTAAAGCCCCTCTATCCTGGGAAAAGTGGCGCCATTCATTGTTGTAGAAATGCTCGAGGCACGGGCCGCGCGCCACTTCTGGGAAGTTCATGGCGACTGAAATCTAGCTCAGTGCTGCGCTAAGCCGCCATGATCTCCCCAAGGGCTGCACGGTGCACGTGCCTCGTGCATCTACGTACCTTTCGTTACTTCTGTAGCATGAAGGGACTTTACCTTCCACGACTGACAAGCGCTCGCTGTGACGTCTTCAACAGGATGATTTCCGCCCTCATTGACAGAAATAAGATCAAAGTCAGACTCACAATTACGACGGTGTTGATTTAGGAGCGTGATGACTAGTCTTCCATCTCGTTTTTTACGCACCATCGAAGCTGTCGCTTGCTGCTAATAATCTTGGTTGTTACGTCACGGATAGGAACCATAGGAGTGTGCCACCGAAACATCTCGTTGCCAATAAAAGCGAGCTCCATGCTCGGCTCAACCGAGCACGTGCGCTAATTCAGGATATCATACTCGTGCTATACTTCGTTTCACCTTATGTTGTACCGCAGCTAAGGCTAGAAGCGCGAGCTCATAGTGTTGGAAGCCGGTCTTAAGTCACGAGAGCTTGCGCCGCCGAGATGTGCCCCAGAGCAAGGAGCTCGCGCTTGTAGCCTTTCCTGCGGTACATCATAAGGTGAAACAGGTTATAGTAGGTTCCGTTCGGTCGCACTTAAGGTGGAACCCAATACTTTAGGAAATAAGCATTTGGTAAACCGAAGTTTACCTTCTGCACTTATAGAATGCCCTCAGTTTTTAGGTTACTACACCCTTGATTATCATTCTTGTTTTCGTTCACATTCCCACTGCGATTCCGCTTGCGCCCTTTTGTGTGCGACACGCAGTAGCGACCAAGGTAACAAAGGAACTTTCTATTTCGCGTATTACAAAAAATATGCTAGAAGTTATGTGTTCCCCCAGGAACACAGGATATTCAATTAAGATATGATTGTTCGCGTAGATAAACGTTGTTGTTTGTCAAGAATAATCGTGACGGTTCCCTTCTGCCGGTATGAAATCACGTTGCGAAAGACCACTATCAGCACGCGCTTTGTCGGAATCCCTATGCAGCTAGTGAATGCTCATCATTGACCCTGAGATAATTGATAGCTCTCAGCAGGTGGAGTTTTTCTATCAACCCAAATTTTGAGTAGTTCGTCTTGTTACGTTTTAAGAAGCCTAAAGGCGGCTTACGCCAAGCCTCAGAAAATAATTTACTATGAAAATGTAAACTTTAGAGCTTGAGTGGTACATATACACGCATTCGCCTTCGATTCTCCCTTGTCTTTCAATGCGTTTAAGACTATTGTAAAACGTAGCGATTCTTCACTGTTTATCACCGTGCCTTATGCGCACATTAACCATGTTTTCTACAATGTCACACTCAACACTTGGCATATTATAAATTTTTTTGCACACCACTATAGTTTTTGACACGTTGAGTATTTTGGTAAAGCTCCTCCCATCTCTTTCTTTTTAGCAAATCAAACCCTGGAGAGAAGATCACCTTCTCTCCTACCTTCGCTCTGCTAAAGTGTAAAAGGGTATGAGGAGCTTCCCCTGAACTATAAAGCTGTCACTGAATATAGTTTGCTCGCACAAATCACCAAAATAAGACTACTACATTGCTTAAATTTGTGCAATAGCTATCCACAGAAGCAGAATCTTTGACTGGCCAGCGATCTATTAATTTATCACTCAACTCTTGCTAAGAAGATTTCCGACCATTTAAGGCTTTGAGCGAATGTTTAATCTTTGCAATATTTGTGAACTGTAAGACTGCGGTGCCCATCCAACTTTCCGTTTATCACACTCAATATTTACACCTTACATTTTTTGTTTTGTGTTTTACAGTTTCGGGGTTTTGGTTAAAATAAACCCCCCAGTAACCTAAATGAGACACGTGATCAGAAATAGTTTATTGGTTTTATATTCTTGAGGTAATTACTTCCTCAAGAATAAATTTTAAAAACCAAGATCTATCACGTCATGTTTTTTTTTTTTTCTGGAAATCTATGAAGATTTGAGCACACGCCCATCAAAATGGCAGAACCGTCATACAAATTCGACCACATTGAAATGTGCGGCAATGGACTCCAAACTTCTTGGGGTGCCAATTGCGCACCGGCAATCGCTTAAGTTTGGACGCGTTGGTTGTTTTGTCGAGACTATGGCTCGCCATTAGCTCAAGACGATTTGCGCGTTTTGTTCTGTGCACATTTGCTGGAGACGTGAGGTCATAGCGTAGGCAGCAGTTCCCGTTCGAACAAAAATAAACCTGCGCGAACTGGACCCGTCCTGAGTACCTAACTCTGGCATTTGTTCAGGACTCAAGGCTCAAAGATACCACGTTCTAAACGGTCTACTAGAAAATGATGCGTAACTCTGACACTTGTTAGGCGATTTGGGAAAAAAGACTCTAGATAACTAATCGACATCATGGCAGGAGGCCTAGCTCTGGTACTTGTTAGGTATGGAGATGCCCAATGACTGCCGAACTATTAGGAAGGGAAGCTAATTTTGGCGCTTTTTTGGACATTTGAACCCAAAGATGCCACATAAGAGCCGGAATACAAAGCAGTAACTCTAACTATGGCATGTCTGTGTGGCGACTTGGACCACGAGATGCCAGATGGCAGCTGAAGTATCAGGAACTGAAGCCTGACTTTGGCACTCGTTTAGCGAATTAGGGCCAAGATAACGAGACCTTTGCCATGAAGGTCATGTTTGACTCTTCTTTGGGTTCTTCGGGCATTTGAAAGCCCCGAATTTCAATACAACAGTGACATTTTGCTCAAAGCTCTGTGCTACCTCATATAATATTAGGACACATTTGTCGTATAGGTCATGCGGAATTTTTGATAGTTTCGTAAAACGTAATATGTGATCACATCCTTTTTCGTCCACTAGTCAGAATGTTTCTACTGAAAACTGAGCAAACTTGAAATTTAAATTATGACATGCTTATCGAAAATGTGTCTGTTCAACATTAAATTAGCACTTCAAATACCAGTGCTTCATGCCGCCTTTCCATTTGCCTGGTTTGTTGGTTTGCTTTTCTAATTAACGTTCATAGATAGACATTTTCGTTTTGCTGCAAAAATCACCTCTCCTCTTTTCTTGATCCCGGTGGCACTTACAGCAGAGATTTTATTTTAATGGAAGTGGTGTGCCTACGAAAGGTTTTAGAGTAAAGATTCAGGAAATTACTGCAATCACGCCTCCAGTATTTTACACAATACATGGCTATAAAAAACAAGAATAACAGACTTCGTGACTGACGTCAAGTTATGACGCCTTTATGTTTAGTGCTCTTGCGTAGGTAAGGTACTTTGCACCCTGTTAACATCTGCATGATCTTTGAAAAATTCAACGGTTTTCACAAACATTATCCAAAGAGGATAAGAAAATATATTTAAAAATATTTAGCCATATTAAAAAAAAAAATGTTCGACATTGCTAAAATTTTTGTACAATTTATCAAATATTTAATACCGCAGAATTTTATAGCTGTGAAAACAGACATTTTATGCCATTAAACTGACTGTGTATCAATATTTCTAGAAAACTTATTCTAGCATCAAAATGACTGACTGTTTTATTTACAAACAGTTATCAAGTTTTGCTACATGTTTAACATAGTTTAATAATAATAATCTTTATTGGCTCAGGTGAGCCACGGTACCTGAGAAAGGCTACCGCTCATACCTTGAGGCCCGTGTTGCCGCCTGAGTGCTGGTGATTATGTGATGATATAATATACGAGATGAAAGTAATGGTGATTATGATATGATATGTACATGTGCTTTAGACATAGCAGCGAACTTTGCGACGGTGATCTTCTCGGGGTCGCAATCGGCTGCTGACGTTTTGCAGGCCGGTCTTGAGCGCCTGCAGAGGGCTTCCTGCGTGCCCGGCTTCAAGACGAGCCGGTTGAATTTCCAGCGACGCAGGGAGTGTAACACCTCCGTGGTGTGGCCCCAGGGATCGGCGCCGGTGTTGGCCTGGTGCCTGTTTTCGCGAAAGCAGGCCTTGAAGTCTTCGAGCCTGCGGTCGAGTTTGTAACCGAGCGGCGTAAGCATCCTGTCGATCAAAGGCATGGTGTATGCCACTGGTCTGGATGGCACACTTACAATAGAAAAGACATGTCTTGAGGTATCTTTGTTACCATCATTTTCATATATGATTGAGAGACACAAATTTACATTCAAGAAATTACTCAGTATAAAACACGCAGTGCTGTTGAGCACAACTCTTATCTAAGCTCATGAGGGCACACTACCGACTTTATCTTTGCTATACTAATGACTGCAGTTTATATTTATTTGGACCCTCAAAGGTATTTTATCTGTCTATAACTGTTAACCTAACATATCCAGAATAGGTTATTTTGGAAATCGAAGTACCCATCGCACAAGAGCATTTGTAAGTGTTGCGCTCCTATACCCCTAAAAAGGTGTGTAAGAATGCGAGGTGGTAACGCTTACATTACGTGCACTATACTTTTGCCTTGAGCAATAAGAAAGGTTAACATTACGGTGTATACATTGCTTTAGGGACATTCTGACAACCACTTTCTTGACATTTTATGAGCTCTTACATCACTTGTAATTAGGCTGTATACTTCCCTGTTCTAACCGGAAAATACCGATACACATCCGCCGGTGACGAAAATAAAAATCGTTCAAAACAAAACAAAAATACACCGGTTTTTACATTTTTTTTTCAGAAATGTTTTTTCAGCGTGAAGGGCTAGTTTCCTCTAAGAGTGCAAGACTACGTACGTCACAAAAGAAAGACAGGCAAAGTGCTTGATTCCGGGCAAGACGATGTGCTTGACGAAAGCATGCGTAAAACCTCTTTATATAAAAAAATTTTTTTTGTGGGAAAACGTTTTGCGCAGGCTTCCGTCAAACATAATCTTGCCTGGAATCATGCACTTCGCCTGCCTTTCTTTTGTGACGCTCTTGGAGGTCTTCCACTCTTAGAGGACAGTAGGCCTTCACGGTAGTTTTCCTGTTACGATGCACTCTTTGATGTTTTGCATTATTGGCGTCCAGTTCTGTCTTTTCTGAAGAATAATGACGCAGTTGGTCAGAAGTATAAGACGCTGAATGCATTTATGTGAACTTCAGTATCTTCGCAATAACTTCTAATCAAAATGACTTTCAATCTAGGAAATTTCGAGCTGGCCACTTAACATCCATGAAGGTTCTCGAGTCGGAAAACAAAAACCTTGGTGCACGAGGTGCATTTTCTTCTCGGCGTGAAGCTCGCAACTTTGCTGAAAAGGTGGAATGCCCTGCCTCTCAAAAGCAACGGCAGCGTTGATGCACTTCTGAAGATGACTGCAGAGGCCTTAAGGTCACAGCTCATTCCTTCCTGTTCGGCTTACTACACCGCCATCAAGGACAAGAGTCTCAGGACTGTATCAGGAAACATCGCTGAAGATCTGCAGTTCACGAATGTCTCGTTCTGGTTCCGCGTGCAGATAACCAACCCTTGCGTGCAAATGAAGTTGCCAGAGGGATATGCCCTTTATGAAAGTATCTTCGGCCTTGTTGCGCTTGATGAACGGAAGGTCAGCGATCTGGAAGCTGAGTTTCTTTAGTGCCGCCAGTGTGCCATCATTGAAAATTGGTTGTGGATATGTTTATACAGCCTTGAAGTTGGTCCGCCTTCAACGCGCTACTTGTCTCAGTTGTAAATGAGCAGGGGTGTGGACTGAGCCCCAGGACCCTGGGTTCTGCAGCGCGAGTTTGACCCCCTTGCGCTCCGAGCTGGTGTGCGCTAGACCGCTTGGCCACCGATACCCCCTGCCAACAATGCTGTAGTTGACCGCGTGCTCTTTTGGAAGCTGCATGCATCGGACTGGCCGGTTCTGTGCTAAGCCTCGTTGGACGTTTTGGGGCTTTCCGTGTCCAGCGCGAGGGTTGAGCGGACATTCTCGAAATTGTGCACCGCACACAGGAAGGAGCGGGCAGCAGTGACAGACACGAGCCGAGAAATGTATGCATGCATATACTACAATATCAGAGTGTCAAAGAACTTGTGTAAAATATGTAATTAAAATTTAAACTGTTTTTCGCCTTCAGTGGTTGTTTACATTCGCATTTTCCCACGATAATCACAGTTTCTAGCGTGTGCATGAGAGAATTTACCGAAAAGCACCGGCACTGTAGAAATAAATAAATAAACACCGATAAACATCCGCCGATTTTTGTCAAAATAAACATCGGAAAGTATTCGCCCTCTTGTAATGTTCAATTGTGCACTTGCAAACATACCTGTGTTCGTAAACAGATTTAAAATATTTAAAAAATGCTTACGTAGTACATGGCGGAGTAGAATTCTGTCGCATTTTAATGCCAATCTTCATAAATTTCCACAATATATTGTTTTGTATCACTTCAATTAATTTAATAAGACTCAAGTACATCTATTCAAATGCATTACAGGAGCGAAGACTTTCAAAATGAATGTAAAAGCGTATTACAAATAACCGGTTCAATATCAAAATTCACTTTGGCCGGTTACAACATGGTATGGCACATCCTTACCACACACGAAAACTGTCCAAATCCTAGACTCTGCCAAATTCAACCGTAACAAAAAACGTTTAGTCATTCAAATATGTGGCGTACGCATTCTTGAATACACCGAAGCCCATTTTCACAATTTTAAGTCAAACTTTGAGTTTAAAAACATGTCATCATATTTCTTTTAATGAAAACTCAATCTTTTTCGCTGCCATATATTCTGGTAGGGAGTTCAACTCAGAAATGCAAAACACCAGCGGATATTGACAGCAACCAAGAGGGAATATTAAGAAGGGGGTCACTACATAAGGTAACACTCACCTCGCAAACTGAATTGCGAACTCGGCATGTTGCGTAAGCGGGTGTCTTCGTATATTGTGTTACCATACTTATAGTTAAATAGAACCATTTGAGTTGCAGTAATTCTATGACAAATGTCGGCGTTAACCCGTGGAAGGTCCGTCTTCGGGAAATATAATCAAATTGAAAACTTGTCAAATGGTTTTAAATGTGATAGAATAATTCATAGACGTCGACCACACGCCTTCTACGCGCTATTGGACGGGCGAAAATAATATTTATAATTAAGGTGTTCCGGTCGAAAATGCATTTGAAGCTTAAAATATTTTCACCCAGTAGAACACGGCGAAAAGTTTGTTACACTTGAGTGACAATTTCCGCAACGATTTGGCAACATTTCAGTTGCAATGCTGCGACACTGGAGCTGAAACTATATTTAATCGAAACAAAGCAAGCACGCCTATCTTTAGTGTGCAGCCAATCCATCAATCAGGAAGTTTCAAGGTGGTGATCTCATAGATCGGCGGTTTATTCGAGAGGAGCGCGCGAACTTAAAAAATGTGTATATTATTGTCAGGAAGGAAAAGGTGAAGAGTCAAAGAATAACTGAGGAAACTAAAACGTTCAATGGGGTGAACTTGTGCCAAAAACAAAAAGAGAACAGAAGATAACAACAGAGCGTCGCGGGCGTCGAAGCCGGTGTAACAGCAGAATCGGACGCTGGGGCAAGACTGACTACCGATCGCCACGTGGAGCCCCATATGTACACGTGTGGGCTTCTGGAACATTCGGCGTAGAACGTTTGGCACGTAGAACATTCGGAGCTCGATCACGCGATAATGTTCTCGAACTTACACAAAGCCAAGTTGAAATAATAAATAAAGGAACATTCCGCTGACTGGAATTGAACCTAGACTTTCCGCGCAACCATTCGGCCACGCACGCACTCACTCGGTTACGAGCGTGACATTACTTACCCTTTAAGCATCGTCTTAATACAACTTGTCGGGAACTGAATCAAAAAAACCAAAATATTGGCAAAATACAGATGCTTGCAAAACACAGTCCTATCGATCGTAGTACGGCTTGAGGCGCACGACGTGGACGACTTTCGGTTGTGGAGGCCGGCGTGATGAAGTCCGTGTTCCGTCGGGCATCACCTCGTAGTTCAGATCCCCGAGTTGACGAAGCACTTTGTAGGGTCCGAAGTAGCGCTTCAGGAGTTTCTCGCTTAGACCGCGCCGTCGTGTCGGAGTCCAGACCCACACACGGTCTCCGGGCTTGAAGCGAACGTCGATCCGACGAAGGTTGTAGCGGGTAGCGTCGACACGTTGTTGATCCTTGAATCCGGACTCGGGCGAGCTGGCGGACTTCTGCTCGTTGTGCAACCCCCTGGGCGTCGTCACTTCCGTCGCCAGCTGACTCGTAAGGTAGCATGGCGTCAAGCATCGTGGTCACCTTGCGACCATGCACCAGCTGGAGTGGTTAAGACCAGTGGTCCCTTGAACCGCTGTGTTGTAGGCGAACGTGACACGGCAGAACCTCGTCCCACGTCTTATGTTCAACGTCGACGTGCATCGACATCATGTCGGCTATGGTCTTGTTTAGGCAATCCGTCAGCCCGTTAGGTACGCTGTGGTTTGCCGGTGGTTGGTCTGGCTGAAACGTAGGATCTCTTGCATTAGCTGTGCCATGAACGATGACCCGCGATCTATAATCAAAACTTCGGGAGCGCCGTGCCGGATGACAATAGACTCGATGAAAACTTGGCGATTTCCACAGCAGTTCCTGAAGGAAGGGATTTTGTCTCGGCGTATCGTCTTAGATAATCAGTGGTTACGATTATCTAACGGATTCCAAGGGTCGGCGGCGGAAAAGGACCAAGTAGATCCATTAGGAAAACAGACACCAAAGATTGTTTTTAATTCTCCTAGAAGTTTATTACAACCTATTCCGTTGACAAGTAAAACGTGCAAGCCATCAGTGAAATGTGAAGAGTCACTCTAAGCTTTTATACAACTGAAAAGATTTCAAAGCAAACAAGAACTGAGGTAATTTTAGACTGTAATGTAAGACTTTCGGGGAAATTATTCCCCCGGCTGCCGCGAGAATAGACGCTGCATAATTCTATAGATAATCTGGAAGAGTACGCGTGGAAGGACAATCAATCGTAGCCTATGAGTAGGTTGTAGTGCACTTACCATTATAATAGCGTACTTGACAGATGTAACCAAGATTATTGTTGGCACGGTCAAAGCAGGACAACCTCACAAACACAAAAACGAGAAGGAAGGCTCCTTGAAGTTTCAACACGGTGCGCCGCACAAGCTGTCATTTGACGAACCCAACCAAACCGCAAGAATTCCTGACTTCTTTGAAGAATCGCTTGTTGCCGATATACGCGTAGGACTTTTCGAGCACTGATAGTTTTGGTGCACAACCAATACGTTTTCGAGAGGCATCCTAATAAAGGCGACAGATCGAAACAGGTAGGATGAACGAAGTACGAACTGCAACGGGCAACAAGCAGACAAAGAAAAAGCGACTGCCAGTGCACGCGCTTCCGTATCTCACAGTTTGCTTATCAGCGCGTAGCTCGCGCGCGGCTAGTGCCCTCCTCTTCTTCGGCTGACGTGACAGAGGTGACAAGAGAGAAGGGAGGGGGCGCGGTGAAGGGGCAGAGGACAACGGGACAGCCGCGTACCCTCTCCCCAGGCATTCCAGTAAGACGGGTTTGTAGCCTCAGAAAGCAGGCGAAGTGTGCGCATTTCAGCAGGCTCGAACGCTGGAAATGGCGCCGGCCGGAAGCTCGGCTTATGCCTGAGCGAAGGGAGCACTCAGCGCGAGTTCGTAGTTTGACTGCTGCAACGGTGAGCGTGCTCTCGCAATGCTTGATGTCTTGCAGCCAAGTGTTCGCGCGCTACATTCGCTGCGTCTTGAATTGAGGTGAAACGGAGTCTAGACGTCTATTCTTTCACACGGTCGCGTCTTCTGCGAAAGAGATTCGAGCTGAATAAGTAAATTAAGGCAACAAAGAACGGCAAAGTTTTGAAGTTCTGGTAAAAAATATTGGCTCGCCAACGTCGCGCGTTTACGTAAATAAAAGGCTTATTGCATTTGCAGTATAAGCGAACATCAGCGCAATTAAAATATAAATATAATTACTTGCATTACGCGGACGATTTGAAATCAATGAACCGGCCTTCCGGTGACATAGGCTGCCACAGCTGAAACAGGCATGGCCATGCCGCCGATCTGATACGTTCAGTATCAAACGAGCTCAGGAGAGCCGTTTGATGAAAGCGGTACAGTTTGCCGGTCACTGGTCATCCCTCTGTGCAACATGGGCACCGGTTTGAGGAAACGTGCAACAACTTTGCCCAAACGAGTGACCCGTTTGCCAGAGTAGTGACCTGTTTGCCCAGATAGGTGACCGTTATTGCTACTACAGGGGATCCCTTTAAGTCATACAAAAGACCCCTTTGACAAACTGGTGACCGGTATGAATAAACTGTTGCCGGTATGAACCCGTTTACTTTCATATAGGCTCCAAATGTTTTTGTTTATTTTTCAGCAGGGAAGTGCTCAGACACAGCGTTGGGTATGCATTAACGTTTTTTTTCCGTCGTACCAGACAAGTAAACAAAAGAGAGTGCAAGTAAGGTTATATTCATTATTGGAAGAATAATCTTAATGTCAACTTTGGAAACCTCTTTGCTGCCCATTAATTGAACACATTGCGTTGCTAAAAATACAAAAAAACACGTAACATATACTAGACACGCAGAGCAAAACCGATTACGCGGTTACGATTCAGAAGACACAAAAGAGGATACACGAACAAAGAAGAAGCTATACCGCTCTTTCAAATAGCACCGGCCTGCATCCCATATGCGCACAACCCTGCCCACCGATTGAAGAGCCTTGCCGCTCGGTTCGACACGAAGATCTTATTTGAATGCCTGCAAAATTAAAAGAACTGTGCAGGAAAGCGAACAACAAGCAACCACCCGGATGAACCGTAATGCACTACAACAAGTACGTCACCTATCCCGAAAGCCCAATCCTCTCCAACCTTTAAATTGCAGAGGGCAATACATAGGCCAGACAAGACGTTGCATAAACGTTCGTCTCCGAGAAAAATTCCTTGAAGTTTTACTGGCATCATATAAAACATACCTTCCTATTGCTGTAAACGCCCGAATATTTCATGGCTGTGTTCCTTACTAAAATGAAACCGATCTTCTGGGCACACACTGGGAAAAGTGGGCACGAGAAATTGTACAGACTATTAACATCGAGCATGCCAAGAATAATGTAGTTGTGGCGAGGCTTTCTATGTCATTCCCCGGCACTTAAGCCCCTCGTGCCTGGTCTGTTTTAATAATCAGCATTTTTTCTTTTTACATTATTTACTTTAAATTATCCCTAAATAATTTATTTGAAGTTTAGTTTCGTTGTTAATTCCGGTTTTTAATTGGGTTGGCTTCTTTCTTTTCAGTCCCTTTGTATTGGTTTCCTTTCAAGTTAGCTTCCTCTTCATCTTCCGTTCTTAGACAAGAATGAGCCGCCCGATTGAAATCTTCAATAATGTTTGTTGCACTTTGAAAGAGCTGTGTATGTTGTCCTCTGTCCCTCTAAGAGTATCGTCTTTACAGTCTTCTGTTTTTCTCTCCCTTCCACATATTACAAGTCACCCATATTGGGCACTCCTTCCAGAGCAAGGTTTTGAATTTGGATCTTTTCTTCCTTCTCAGTCCCTTCCTGTTGATTTCCTTTTAAGTTAGCTGCTTCTTCATTTTCGTCTCCTCATAGATCAGGATGAGCCGCTCAGTGAAATGCTTAATACGTGTCTGTTGCAATTTGAAAGAGGTGTGTATGTTGTCTTCGGTCCCTTTAAGTGTATCGTCTTTCGCGTCTTCTGTATATCATCTCCAACTATCCCCCTTGCACGTTTTACAAGCCACCCATTTTGGGCACTCCTACCATTATAAGGTTTGTCGCACTGTCTAAAATGATGGTATATTTTCAAGCCAAGTTCAACAATACGGAATAAATGAGCAACATGTCACGTATCAAGAAAGATGCACAAATGTAGGCGGCGCCATTCATTTTATTCAGTTTGTCACAGCACAATCACACAATTGCACGTTTTTAAACAAAATTGTTGTGCCATCGAAAATCGGTGCTTCTCGTCTTAAAAAAGTATATTTAATATTGAAATACCTAAATACTCTAGTCATCAATTGTTCACTAGAGCAACGTTTACAAAGTAAATCGGGTAGATTATTTTAGTAATGCTTTTTTATACATCGTTGGGACACAGATAGCTGTGTCTGGGAATGGGAATGGAGTCACTATATATTATGCAGTAATAAAAATATGTTTTGTAGGCTATAAGGGAACCCGAAATTCATTCGCTTTTAGAATGGGCAATGGCTGGAAACAAGCCAGGAAAACCAGATAGAAGAGGATCGCGCATCAGATATTGAGCTGTGGAAGCAACCTAATCTCGACTTTTAAAAATATTGTCCCTATAGACCTTTCCAAAAGAACTCTCCGGCCGCAGATATTTTGCGGCTGGCTTGATCCTATCAGCCAGAAATATCTGCCAACCCCTCTGGGTTGTGGAAAACCAGTCAGCGCGATTTTCAAACTTTGTTTTGCATTCGGAGTTCACTGGCCTTTTTTGTAAAGTTTTTTTCTTTATTTGTTTTGCGGGTTCGCCGCTTAGGGTTCGCCGCCTGCTGTTTTGGGTCAGGCCAGCGCCTTACTTCAGGCAGTGTCTCGCCACAACCTTTTCCCGGGAGACGCGGGCGAGAAGTCCCTGGGCTTGGGCCCACTTGGATAACTTTCTTTTTGCCCACCCCGACAAAGCGTTTTTGGAACGGGAGACAGAATTTTTTTTCGACAACTCATCGCCTGTGGCTTTAAGCTCAACCATGCCGATTTGAAGCTTCCTCCCGTGCCAACCATTAAATACGCACTAATACCGCCCAAAATATTTTTTAAAATAATTTTGCCAGGCGATTTATTATGGTGTCGGAATACTACCTAAATAATATTTCGCTACAGACTCACGTATTTTTTAAATAAAGCCAAAAAAACGCGACTGCTCGAAACCGAAACCGAACCCCCTCACCGCACGGAGAAGTGGAGAGGAGAGAGTGAGTGGCGGAAGTCACGTAACTACACTCGACCGTGCAATTTTTTTTTCTTGCACGCTGCAGACAAATTGCGTTGAGGGATCCGTTCGCCGTGCGATTCCTTTGCAGTTACGTTTGCTCTGCTCGCTGTTCTGTACTTCAAGATGAGTTATTTTGTACATTTAAGTGTTGGCAATTAGTAATGAGTGCCCGTGGTGAATTCCCGTGATCGGCTCCGAAAAGAATACTCCCAAGATGTTGCCTGAAGAGCTGCCTCAGATGACCTGCATCTGAAAGTGGCATTGTGCGGCAGAGTGCGCAAGTTTCCGAAAGATCAACCGGTCGGGATCAATGGCTGGCTGCAATTCCTGTAGAACAGCTACGGGAACCTCGGAAAGCGGACGCTACCCGATTCATATGCTCCTTGCATTTTGAGGAAAGTGACTACCTTGAGTTCGCAGGGGTCAAAAATAGAATTCCATACCATTTAGTTCAGCAACGTATCGTCGCCAACAGTCGATATTTTTCAGTGATGCTTGTAAAAAAAGATGTAAATATCGCAAAATGGTTAAAAAAAATATCGTACGCCCACAGTAGGGATTGAAGCCGTGCCCGCTGCGTGCGAAGCGGACGTCTTTCCACTGAGCTACTGAAGGAACTCTTTTGTTCCTAGTAATGCTACACCATAGTAATGGAGCCGGTCGACTGTATGTCGGAAAGATTCCTGCCGATTTCCCTCCACAGCACGCACTCTCGGCTTGAAGTCGGGCAGCACCACGCATTGGCCTCATTCGCACCTAGTAAAGAAACCGTAAGGGTGCGTATTCAACGTGAAGTACGCATTTCGTGCTTGATGTTTGAGTGAGCGATGTCTTCAACCACGAGAAGAGACGACGGCTCGGCGACGTCTTCGTGCAATCGGCTCGCTGGTCGAGCCTGTCGAACGGGATGAATATCAATTCTTTTGATCGGTCCAAAATTTCTCTTTCGAAGGAAGACAGAATTCGCCGGTAACGTGAACGACAGTTTTAAAGTAGAGGTCCCACTTCCGTCGTCCGCTGCCATCCGCTAGTCCCCAGGATACGCGAAACGTCGCCATGTTGAGAATTATGCAGTGAACGCACAGAATGCTTCCGGTTGTCTGTGCAACCTTTTTTTTTTCCGTCAACGTAGTTGCAGATTTTGGAAGCCCCGCAAAATGAGTGTCCTATTTTTTTTTCTATTTTTTATATTGACTGTGTGACTTCAATGACCCACGACTTTGATTAAATTTGATGGCCGTGTCTAAACCTTAGAAAATGGCCGGTGACCACGGAAAAGAGAGAAAGCGCGACCTCAAACCGGCCAGTTCTCGATCGGCGGTTTTCGGGCGGAAAGAAACAGAATTTCGAGCCGCAAATTCTGTTAAGGGTAGTTGGGCTCTCAGATGTCACGTACAACTAAAAACCTTGGCGGGAATAAATACTCTCTCAGTGTCCCTTTAAGTTTCTGGGTTTTTTGTTGGACGGCCCTTCCCAGGCCCTAATTGTCGCCGTGACCTTTTTTTTCACTCCCCGGCTCTTGAGCAGCCTCATACCTTAAAGAGTTACCAGAGGATCGCCGGCTTTGGGAACTTTTTCTTTTTTCTTCGCTATACGAAGGACACAGCCACACACTCCGTTCCTTTCTTACATCGCAGCCCTTACCGGTATCCCTTCATGACCCGCTTGGCTTCTCCTTTTTTCTGTTATTTTTCAAAAGCTTCCACATTCCATACCCTTCGGACGCACCCCTGTTGTCCTCGACGTCCTTTCCGACACCACTTCTACTGGCCTCGGGGTTTGCTCGCCCATTGAGCATCCTCGCAGTCAGAAACGTGTCCGGGGGGGGGGGGCGTGGGGCCCGTTTCCCCCCCCCTCCGAAATCTTTGATTTTGCTGGGACCTCCCTCTCCCCCCTCCCCCTCAAACAGCATTTTGTCATGGGCGCCCCCCGCCCCCCCCCCCCCCCCCCAAAAAAAAAAAAA
This sequence comes from Ixodes ricinus, assembly GCA_037355805.1. Classification (NCBI taxonomy): domain Eukaryota; kingdom Metazoa; phylum Arthropoda; class Arachnida; order Ixodida; family Ixodidae; genus Ixodes; species Ixodes ricinus. The sequence continues at coordinate 760 of JAZHYW010053244.1, read as the reverse complement.
AAAAAATCCTGGCTACGTGCCTGCTCGCAGTTCTTAGTGCCACCCTCTACTTCATTTTTCAAAGGGGACTTTGGGCCGTGTTGCTGGCCATGTTGCTCTCGCCACCGAAGATCTTCGTTCACACGGACAACCAAGCCGTGATGTACGCACTCACCAAGGAGCATGAACGCTGTTTTCATCCAACGGACGCTTTGACTGCAACCTTACTTTTGGTCAATAAAACTAACTGGGTCAGGTGGATACCCACCAGCGAAGACCCCGCCGACGACAACTCTCGCCTCCACCTCACCATAGCCGAGAGAGATAGGGGGCCGCCGCCAGGGGGCTCACGGCTATATAAGGCCTGGCCCTCTGCAGTCGGGGCCGTCGTTTTGTTGGGAGCTACCTCACCAGGGCACAGGATTTCAATCAACTACCAGTAGGTACGTAAAGGACGAGCGTGTAGTTAAGGGTACTGGATTTGAGGAAGGAACAGAGGAGAGGACAACAACGATAAACGACCACTTCAAAAATATCACCGAACATTTATTAACCCGAAGTTTGTATAGTATATAGGGTAGGGGGAGAGATCAGGAGGGAGGGGAAAACCGAAAGGGAGGTGACCCAACCTTTTAGGACACGTCACCGTTCTGGATGCCAGGGAAAAGTTCCGAACTGAGGAAGCTTATCTCCCTTGGAGATAAGCCGATGGTGGGGGAACCGAGGTTGACCTTTCTCTGATGTATCGAGAAGGCTTCTATTATTTTGCGTTTTTTTCTCC
>JAZHYW010053243.1:0-10794 GCA_037355805.1 Ixodes ricinus | reverse complement strand
TCCTTGTAGGATTTATCCATTCATAATAATCGCACCAAAAAACGACCGACGCTCACACACGCCATTAGAAAAAGGTATAAGAATCTCGGTACACATTAAAGGGCAACTCCGGCCAAAACTCAAAATGAAATAAATTACTGGCATCGCTGTAGTGACACAAAATACGACCCCAGCCAAAATATTACGTCCGTGGGACGTCGCATTCTCAACTAATGCCGATAATAAAAATGCGACCCGCCGCGAGCCGCTGCTTCTTAGCGGGCGGCCAGCGGGTTGCCGATCGCTAAAACAACATTGGACCGTGACGTCAGTATCGTTCTCTTTTTTCCTCCGGTTCGGGCGTTGCGCGGAGTGCGCTTCTTTGAGCCGCTACTACCGCTACTTCAGCTTGTGATTGGCGTGTTTAGCCGTTGCTTTTATCTGTAGCCCGTGTAGCTTTGGTATAGCCTGTTGTTTATTTGCTTGTGAGGACTCCAAGACTCGTTTTCAGCGAGCAACTCGGTGCGCCCAAGATTGCCCAGCTGTTCCTCGAAAGATGCCGAGTGCAACTTGTAGCGCTGTGGGCTGCTCAAAGAACCCGCTGCGCAACACGGAGGTGCTTTTTCACAAGTTTCCAACGGACCGGAAATTGGAGAAGGTGTGGGTGAACGCTATTCGACGAGTGGACTTTGGACTTCGGCTTTTACGCGCCCAAGGAAAAAATAACGAAAAAACGGAATTGTACAGCCCAGCACACGTGTGTTCGGGCGCCGCGGCCCGCGCCGGAGAGCCTCAAAGCTTCGTGTCTGGGACCGACCCGCGGCGTGAAAGCGAGAGGGTCCCCAGTATTGTACGTCACTGGCAGCACGGCGTAGATCCACGCCGCTTCATCCACGGAGCCCCAATGACAATTAAGGTCTAGCGACGAGAACGGAAGACCGCACACACGGTGACAGCCGCCGAGTACGGCACCGAACGAGTTTACTCGTTTTCCAGTCGCTAGCTTTTGGGTATACAAGCGACGAGTACGGCATAGCGCACGCATGGCGGCGGCCGCCGAGTACGGCACCGTACGAGTTCACGGGTTCTCCAGTCGCTAGCTTTTGGGTATACGCGCTAACTCTTGCTACGTATGCTGGATAACTACCACGTATACAGAAATAAAACAAAATCAGCTTACCTCCTACCTTTAGACGGCTAGTGCAACAGAGGTAGCTGCCGCTCGGCCTGCGTACTCGAACGAGAACGATCCTGACGTCAGGTTCACATAGGGGCTGATTTCCAGTGTTGCTGGGGCCTCGAGCGGCTAGTTTCGGTTTTGTTGGCCGCGCCCCAAACAAAACTTTGAGGCGTCGATATCTTTAAAACTACGCACAATAACGAGAAAAAAATTACACCTTGCAATTCAGGGACGCTGACTGCACTAAAAACAGTCATAATCCCAAAATCGAAAGAATGGACCGGAGTTGCCCTTTAAAGAGAAAGATAAACAGTTATGCAAAAAAGGCTAGTAAAGGTTACCTGCATGTAGTTTCCCATTTTCCTTCTCGTAAATCGTTTGACATAATCACTCGTTTTCGTTTCCTGCGCTCTGCAGTGCTTTAGACAGCATGTCACGGAGTTTTGTGCGTCATTTTGTTGTAGTATGCACACCAAGAGAACGCAGCTCCGTTCAGATCTCTCCCACACTCATGCTCTCAAGATCTAGCTCTCTTGGAGAACGGAACAAATCGGCAGCGGAACGCTGCCGTTTCTTCCGACTTTCCTCTATGCCACCGCGCTTCCAAAATCGAAATCTGATTTGACATATGGCCGGGCGTGTACGCCATTGGAGAGGACCTCTGACCGTTTTGCCAGTTTCATGACGTCAGCAGCCGGGTTCCACTTGTTGGATCTCCCGTGATGAAACGTTTTGAGCACGTCGTTCTTTTTCTCCAGACCTTGGCTTGAAAACCACCCAAGACACCTGAATTCCGTGCACTTAGCAGGAGCGTGATGAACGAATATGTGAATATTTTTGTCTTGCCATGATCAATGAAAGCAGCAAAGAAAGCTCTGGCTTTTTCTTCACTGACACATCACATCCAAACTGCCTGGCACGTCTTGAAGCATCTCCCAAAGAAATAAAATAGAAGGCTCTGTATCCAGGTGATGTTGGCCTTTCAGTTTTTCAGGGAGATTTCGCAAAAGCTTTTGGCAGTCCCCCCTGAAAGCGACACAAACGTGCGGCCTTTCTTATCGTCTTGCCATACGGCGAACTTCACCCCACAACTGTTTTCTATGTCTACGAACTTGTCTATGTGCTTGTTTTCTGAGCAATTGTTTTGGATTTTACTCTCACGGTCGAAATCCCCATCTCAATTATGAGATTGTCAAGGAGGCAGTCTACAATTCTCATGCACATATAGAGTTTGTCTGAGATAGTCAGCGCAGGCTCCACGGAAAAAAATGGCGGGGTACTGGACTCGGTGGGCTAGAGCATCGCAGTGGAGCTTCAGATTTTCTAAAGTTCTGGCTACGAATGGAGCGTCGTTACAGTGACAAGTCTCCATGTCAACGTTGCACCTTTCGTTCGGGTCTGCGTAGCAGAGAGGCACGGAAATCTGGAAGAAGCAGACTGGAGTCCCAATACGATCGGCATACTCTAATCGCAAAGTTGACTCCACCAACAACCACCGCCTTGTTTTTATCACGATGCTGATTTGTTCTACGAGGTCTCCAAAAGACTCGTATCAAAAAGTAGTTCTCTTGAATTGCGACAAGCGCCAGCAGGCGGTGAAGTTCATGTGACTGCAAGCGCTTTTTCGGGTCGATGACAACGAAAGAAAGAGTCGTCCACGAGATCTTTTTGCTGATGGTGCACCCTTCCCTTTCAAGTTTTATAGTTAGGGGTTCAGCACTAAGCTCGCATAGTGTTGCATTTTGTTCTTTTAGCTGTTTCAAGAATGGCAACTTCAACTTCAAGAAAAGAAACTTGTGCCCAGTTATATTTCCCGGGTGTCTTTCTAACGTCTAGCCTAGAGTCTACCATCTCGCGGAAGCTGTTAATTATCCTCAGACTCAACAATCCTTGAACGGTTCGCGACTTTTCTTGCCAGAACGTGTCACTGCATGCATGAATGTCTAGAATCGAAGCAACAGAACTCACAATGCTTTTGTCAGTTTCGCCGAGCTGACAGTAGGACGTCACGCCCTTGCCTTGGAAAGATTGCTTCACGTGAGACTGGACAAGCGAGGCTCCGCTGTGGCTGTAACTAATTCTATGTAAAAGATCTTTAAGATCTACAAAAAGTTCCTTCACATTTAGACCGAAACTGCAGAGCAGATCCTCTACAGAAAGCGCAACACTGCCGGCTACGGCCTTTAGCTTTCGTTGATCAGTTTTCTACTGCCTGCACCAACCTTTTTTCCTCTGTTGATGTTAGCGCTATGCGTTAGAGATTTAGTGTTTCGTTTTCTCTCACGATTACTGCGTTTTTGTTTCTAGGTTTTCTATTCTGCTGTTCAGCACAGAAACGGTATAGTTCAGCTCATCAGTTTCAGTTGTTCTTTCATTTAGCTCCTTTGTAGAACGACTACTGGTTCTAAGGACGAATGAAAGTTTTCAGCGCTGCTGGTTTCGGTGGCTTGAGCAGCCGTGCTGGCACCGACGTCAATGGTAATGTTCCGTTCCTGCAAATGAAAACTTTGCTTGTTGCGCCTTTTCACATTTTTGTACTGACTCTCGGTTGAGGAGCACGACAACCGCAGCCTCTGCTCCAGTGGCTCACTGGCGGTTGTCAGGACTACCTGGTTAGGTATGCAATGCTGAACGGTTTCTGTGTACGAATTACACAGTAGCTCTTTTTCATGGTGTACTTTCCTCACCATAAAATTATTAAGCATTAGCTTGAGCACATTAGACTCAACAGTGACGCGGATCACGCCTTCAGAGTTGCCCTCCATTCTTTAAAAGGTGCTTACTCCTTGTACTGAGAAAAAGACATGCAGGTAATCCTGCGGGAATCCATTCACAAACGCTTTTTATTGACTTCTGGCGCCGAAGTACGCCTTGCACCCGCAGCGGGGACTGGATTGCAACCCTCTCTCCGAACTTGTTCTCCCGTTCATGCCAGCCCACTGGCAGATTGAGACGCTCGAAGTCCGATTCCTCACAGAGGAGCCATCCAGTTGTGTTCCCTTCTTGTGGAAGACCCACCGAAATAAGTCAAGATCGAACTCAACCCTCATAAGTCCGCTAAACGTCCTAGGGTTGGCAAGCTTCTTCTGCAGCTTGCAGATGATCTTTTCCATGGCAGAGTTCGGCCGACTCTGGGCTGGTGTTCTTGGATTGGGGAATTCCCCGATTCACTAAGCGTTGAGGTTCCAACGGGGCTCCAGAGTGGATTGCCACTTCGGAAGGCCCTTCCATTGGACCAGGAAACCCTTGCTCTGCATAAATAAATCATGACAATTGTAGTTTCAGCTGCGTTTTGGCGCACATTTTCATAAAAGCTCTTTCCTTTATTACGCAGGTTATAAAAACGACAAGGCGGCTTGATGTGGCACGAACTGGTGAAATGCTTGAGGGAGAAGCGTACAATGTTTTATAATCGAGCTACGAAAACACGCTTAGTGCTTTCTGTTAAGAGACGCCTTGCCAAGGCATATTACGATGCGCTGTAACTCTAGTTTAATTTCAAGTGCAGGCGGAGAAGTTCGGTTGGAGTAGGGGTCAGCGGTGGATGAAATGGGGGGCGTGTCGTTTGTCCCACAACCATTCAATCTTTCTATTACCTTAACTCCCCTCCTCCACGCTGACTGGTTGACTGGCCTCGGCGGCTCACGTCGACCAGCTGGCTTTGATGCGTTTGGCGGAGGAGTCATGCGTCATGAAACGATTTTTCAACTTTTTCCTTTTTAGCTTTCCTCCTCAACTCACAAATTGCACATTGAACCAAACAGTTCAAGAAGACGAAAAGGAGGGCTCCCTTTTGCTCGGACTCTTGTTTGTGTTCCCGTACACAGCCATTCTCCCCCTAGAAGATTAGCCCGTCCCTCAAAACTCGGACGAAAGTTGCCTTCCCCACCCCGTTCACCTTTAAGCTGACAGTGCTGTGGAAGCTCTGTGCTCCTTGGGCCAGCCACACTTGCCACATGATCACGCTCCCTCGTGCAGAGAGAATAAGGTCAGATGATGAAAGGGAGGCGGCTGATTGGTCTGGCAAGCGCATAGCTTCCACCGCACTGTCAGCTTTGGGGTAAAGGGAATAAGTGAGGTCCGGTGTCGTGTGATGTGCATCTAGGCCGGGTGATGCGCTTTGGGTACCATGGATGTATCACAGTGAAAAGGCAGAGAGCTTTCAAAAGGGGAGAAGGTGCGAAATAGTCCGTTGTGTATTAAAATTTTTGTACCATAAATCAGGCTTTTGTCCTTCTTTCTTTTGGACCACTAAACGATATGCTATTAGTAAAATCGCAGTCTAAATTCTTTTATCCCAGCCCAAAATTCGTTTCATGGCCCTTTAATAAAGGTATTTGTAGCAGACAGGCTGCTATCATCATCGAAGGGACCATCAAGCCAGGTGCACGGGCTCGCGTGGCTGCCAGCTCGGGCGTTCGGCACCGTATGTCCTGGCGGCCGGACGTGCTTAGTTTCGGCTCCTCGAAATAAATATATTTGCCACCTGAACCAGGTTACAACAGTATTTCTCTCTCTTTAGTTAATTTGCCAGTTTGGCACATCGCAAAAGGATATTAGAACTTCCTCAATAGGACTGCGAACAATACTGTGTTGGCTCACACGCCCAGTGTGCGCCACTTTTTGTAATACTCTGTATACATTTACTAGCCTGTGATTTTGACAGTGTGGAAAGTATAACACTCGTAGAGTTCCTGTACATACCTGGACAGTTTCCACGTGGAGGACCTTGTTGCAGTCAACATGAAGCATGGTGTAGGTGCCGTACTTGGCACTGTGGCCAGGCGAATCTGCCCTCCCATCACCAACGATCGTCAGCTGCTTTCCTGCAACAGCTGTGAACAGCTCCAGCTGATGCTTGTTCCACACCTGGTTTTGGAAGACGGAGCATTCCTATAATGTAAACGGGGCTTCACTCTAATGTAACTGGGCTTGGGTGGAGGATAAACAGATCAAGGTCCCCTCTTTTGCTATCTACTGTTACGCCTGAATAAATTAGTTTTAATAGTGCAAGGGTCCGGTCTGTCCGGAGCCCAATATGCACGCAGAGGAAGAGGTCGATCCTCGATTTTTCGATTACACCTGCGGAAGGAAACCCGACTTTCTACGGCACTTAGTTCCTGGGCCCACTTGTTTCGGGCCGATAAGTTGGAAGAGCACGAGAAGGACAGTGGCAAGGTGCCTTCTGCATGTTGTGTTTTAGCTTCAAAGTACCTTTTCAATAGACCTTATTCACTATTAGCGCCATCTCTCGACGGCCGTGCCATCTTTGAGGCTTCCTTGGCCAGTGCTTCCCTACTGCGTAAGTGTCAGTTTGTCTTCGCTCTCTGCGTAAATCGTAACTGCTCTGGCTTTGTTTATTCTTCAAGAGTCGCTATGACGTTTGCCGTCCCGGAATGGACCACGGACATCACCAGGCTGAAGTTCGTTGACGGCTCTTACGTAAACCGCTTTTATTCTTCGAGAACTTTATCCGACCGGCAGAGCCGGTGCAGCTACAAGTTCGTCACAGGGTCGTACGTCAGTCTGCCTGACCTGCGGACGATGCCTGTTTTTACGAGGTGAGATTTTTGTGCCGTACTTATCACAATGGCCATTCATGCGAAAGGAGTTGTTTCTACTCACCATTTTCGTGTTCGCGATCTGCGGGAAAGCTGGTAGTCTGGAGAAGCGGCTCGCTCTTGAGAGCGGATAACTAACTTCGCGTTGGTATGATCGAGTCGTACGTTTTGGCCACTTGTCGAACAAAATAGTAGCCTCCGACTGGAGGATGAACGAGCTTGGTACTTCTGCTTCGATTTCAGTTGCATCAATAATCACCTTTGTAGTACCGTAACACTGCTTGAACTCCTCAGGCATTCTTCTGTTGATCAGCTCTCTGCCACAAGCGCAGTTCACTCAGCCTCAGGAACAAGAAGTTGACCCACGTTGAAAATATTCTCCTCACTGTACTCTGAGAGATATTAAATCTGTTGGCCAGGTCCTTTTCGAACAAACCCAACCTTAGCTTTGCTAGAGTGAGGAAGAGTTGTTCCTCGACTGTGAGCAACGGTGGCCGACGGTTCTGTGTCACTGCGTCACCCGATGTTCCGTACTGTATGTGGCTTCCCTGCACTCCGGGATCCAAATATTTCAACAAGGCTTGAAAAATTCTGTAGCTTGGGAGTCCAGTATAAAAAGAAAGTCGTCATTGCTGTTTTTTGCCTTTTCAAGGGGACTCCTCAGCTTGGCCGTCATGCTGTTGCATGATATCTTGAGCAGCTGTTTTTCTTCTTCGAGTCTGTAGTTCTTGTTCTTTACCTGTAGAAGTTCTTGCTCAAGGCAGGCAATGTGCCTTCGCAGTTTCTCTGCAGCTCCTTGTCCCTTTCATTTTCTGTGTTTTCATTCTGTAGAGCATCTCCTGGATGTATCTGCTATGCTTGAATGTTTTCAGTGTCGTCTTCGAGTTCCATGCTGATGTTCTCAGGGGCCTCGTCAATGGATGCACTTGCTCTTTCGGCTTGTACTTGTGGTGGATGGCATACCTGCTTCAGAGCTTCCCGAACCTTCTGTGCCTTCCGTTGTAATGTTTCTGAGCACATATTTACTCTTAGACATGCATACTTCAGTGTCATGATCACCGCAAGGCAGAAAGTAAATATTTATTGGTGCTATGTGCGTGCTTTAACTTTTCTCTCCACTGTGATCAGTGAGCATAAAATCTGTTGCTTTCATTATTTATTATGTTCTGAACGAGAAAACAGCTCCTCGAGAACGAGGTCGCTGCGTTGGCAAGTGGGTACGTGCGAGCACCAAACGCACATATCAACACGAGCACAACAGCAACCACACTCCGCACCTCTACTTTTGTCTAATAGTAATAATAATAATAATCATCTTTATTTTCACAAAGGGGGACATGCGGGCCGAAGCAGAAAGGCGAAAACACGCTCGCGAGTGCGTCTACTGGCCGGCCTCCAGGACATGCACGTTGCAAGCGCCCACATTATCGTCTTCGCCCGTGGCATTAAAATTCACGTGCAAAACAACGTTATCCTTGCCTAGCATAGTAATACAGTATAAATTGACCTTCTTTGGCCAAAAACAAACAATGTAGAAACAAAGTGCGCAGAGTCGCAGATAAGGGTTAACAGAGCCAAAGCGGCCGAGCCTTGTCTACGTTGAACAACGAAGATCATCGTCGTCTCGCGGTTGCTCATGCAGCAAAGCTTAGACGAAAGCGTGGACGCTTGCTATGATACAGTGATGTATGAGCGGTACAGAGGCACCGTAGACCAAGGAGGTGTGTTCATTCCGCGGTAGAGCCATACAACATCCGCCTAACTTCTCTTGAGCAACTCTGACACCGTTAGCAAAACGCTACGGTTCTCCAAAGGTTGGTTGTAAGAACCAAACTCTAGATCAAAAATAATTTTGCTACGGTCCGTACCTTTACTCCAATTGGTCCCTTATTTTCACGTTGCACACACAGCGGGACACAGCAGTGGTGCGGCATCTCGGGGTTCAGCCACCGCAATAGTAGCCTCAAAGATGGCAGACGGGAAGAGGTTGGTGCAGTGTGCGACAAGTGGCGTGCGAATCTAAATAAGGTCTATTGCAGGAAGGAGAAACGCCTTCTGGATCGTGAAGAAAATCCTGTAAGTGAAGCAGGCTATCCCCATACCAGTCAGCGTCCTCAAGGTCTTTTTGATGCAGCAGCCAGTAAACAAAGCTGAGGCAGCCATGAGGATGTTGCCAACTGGCTTTCACCTGATGATCGGCTGGCTACACCAGTTATCCACGTGGCCATTCTTGCAAATAATGGAAACCTGGAGACAGCAGCCGTGAACACTCTTGTCCATGTGAATGATAGAGGAAGCACAGGTTTGGCCCTTGTCGAGCAGCACATCAAGGCAGGATTTAAAGACAATGAATTTTCTCTCTTCCACCAGGGATGGCGCTTGCTCCTCAGGCCTGCGATACAGAAATAACGATCATCTAAACAACTGACCTATTAATTATGGATGATCCCATAAACCCTTGCTAAACAGAACCTTCAGACAAACATCTCAAAGCTGTCTTCCGATGGAGAATAGTTAAGGTCGGCGTCTTGTCTTCGCTGCTCGCCCGAGAAATTGAGGTCCCATGGATCCGAGGAATGCAATGGGGAGAAAGACCACAACAGTGTCCCAGAAACCTCTCTCTGAACAGTCTGGGTCCTTGACGGTGGCTTGAATACTTGGATTGCTACCGAACAGTGTGTGGTGTTAGAAACATGCCATTTTTCAATACAATGAACAAACATCCACACGCAAAGGCAGAAGGTGGCTTCTTCCTCCCCTTCCTGCAAATGCCACACAAGAATACACCTGTACTCCCCAACCCCCTTTCTTCTCAGTATGAGAGTCTTGGTCTGGCCCTACCTTCACAGCATTGAGCTAAGCGTCCAATCAAAGAACTGCGCCTGTAGCCTCGTCCAGTATATAAAAAAAACCTGGCTCTAAGTTTTATGCACAAGCTACTATCTTATGACACCAGTTCATTCTCTATATCAGCAGTTCCTAGACCTTTGGACGTCGTGTGCCACCTGACCCACTCGGAGGCTATTGGAGACCACAACTGAGCAGGATATGAACTATGGCTATCTCTGCATGAACATGACCATAGTGCATCGGATCGAGAGGAGACAACTGTGCTTGGAAGGAGAATGGTGGGGTGGGCAGATAAGGTTGGTTGATGCTAGCTCTGCTCTGCTATGGTTGCATCCATGTAACCCCAGCATAGGATTATAAAGCTAACACAGAGAAAGGCACACTATGGGGGACAAAAGATAATAATATATTCACAGCTGCCCACATTACATATGTATTTCATATGGATCGAAACTCTATTATGATTCTTTTCTTGGCATTGATGCAATAAAGCAATACAGAAGCCTACAGACCTTGTAAAACAGTGATGGACCTTTCTAAATAAGTTGGTCTCATAGTTATCTGCCACTGAGTGGCTCCAATCTCCCACAGTGGTGGTCAAACTAAAAGACACTTCACTGAGGTGCAGGGATAGTTGAGGAAATATAAAAGCGCGGTAAACCAGTGATGATTGTCTGGGGAATACCAGGAACCTTATGAACCCAGTTTGGGAAGAGTTACACTAACGAATGTTCAGAAGTGAAATTCTAATTATATTAAAGTATAATTATATATCACCAATATTATAAAGTGAAATCTGGGCCATGCCGATATTCAATTCAGTGAAAGACCACACCTGCATTTCTTCGCAAGCCTGCCGTCTGTGTTGTTGCTCACTTTTTCTTGCACTGCCTGGATGCTGAGTGCACAGTAGGTGTACCTGCACTTGTGACCCTTTGGGTTGCTAAAGAGAGTCCGGGAAAAGCATAGAAGGAAACGAAGTCACATGAATTATCTTGAAAATATTTAAGTGATGTACTGTACAGATGTCAAAGGTGGCAACCAGTTAGGCAATCTGGAGATGCGTTTGATAATTCCATCCAAGGCGGGCTACAGTAGCCTGCCTTGGACGGCCTGGTTTTCTACTGTCTTGCAATAGAGCACCAGTTTGGTGCGTGTGCGTACCTGTGGGCATGCTGGGGCTGCCTGTTTGTGCCAAGGTGGTTGGGATGTAGCAACAGCGAA
>JAZHYW010053242.1:0-14803 GCA_037355805.1 Ixodes ricinus | reverse complement strand
CTACGTATTGCTGATCTGGCTGTCGTACGGATCCGGGTAGTTCCAAGAAGTGCCACAAGTTCTCGGAACAGAGAAGACTCAAATTGTCTGCCTCTATCGGTTGTGATAGATGACGGGACTCCAAAGCGGGCTACCCAACCAGACACGAACGTCTTTGCAACCGTTTGGGCTGTGATGTCCGGGATAGGGAGCGCTTCCGGCCAGCGAGTGTATCTATCAATGCAGGTCAATATGTATTTGTTTCCATCAGATGGTGGAAGAGGGCCCACGATGTCTATATGAATAGCATCGAAACGAGCAGCCGGGAGTGGAAATGACATCGTAGGTGCAAATGTGTGCCGATGGACTTTTGCCTTTTGACATTTGATGCAGGTTCGCGCCCAATTCCGAACATCCTTATTAATTCCTGGCCAAACAAACCGCTGGGTTAGTATACGTTGGGTTGCTCGAATTCCAGGATGTGCCAGTGAATGGAGCGATTCGAAGGCCTGACGTCGGAAAGCAAGTGGGACGAAGGGCCGTGGCACTTGCGATGAGCAGTCACAGATGATAGGAACGTCACACGTCGGGAGTACAATTGACTTGAAGTCAAGTCGATGATGTGAAGCACTGAGCTTCAGCAGTTCAGTGTCGTCCTGCTGAGCCAACGCCATTGCTTGGAAATCGATGCTTGCTGGTATGATGGAGGAGCAGGAAGATGTCACGACACGCGAGAGCGTGTCAGCGGGAACGTTGTTTGTACCCTTTACGTGGCGAATATCTGTGGTGTATTCAGAGATGTACGCCATCTGGCGTATCTCTCGAGGGGTGAATTTGTCACTGGCAGACCTGATAGCGTAGGTTAGTGGCTTGTGGTCAGTAAGTACAAAAAAATGTCGACCATCTAGAAAATGGCGGAAGTGTTTAATGGCTTGGTGGATTGCGAGGAGCTCCCGGCCAAACGTGCTGTATCGGCTCTCTGTCGGGGTGAGTTTTCTTGAAAAGAAAGCGACTGGTTGCCATGCACTGTGAATGTATTGTTGCAGAACGGCGCCGATTGCGACGTCGGAAGCGTCTGCCATGATGTTGATGGGCGCATTCTGTTGTGGGTGGGTGAGAAGAGTTGCGCTGGCCAGGTCACTTTTTATGCAAGAAAACGCACGGGAGGCTGTGTCCGTCCAAGTGAGTGATGCGGAGTTGCGCTTGACGCCCTTGAGAAGCTCAGTAAGCGGCAGTAGGGTGGAGGCGCAATTTGGAATAAAACGTCGGTAAAAGTTGATTAATCCCAGAAACTCCCGAAGTTGCCGAACTGTTGACGGTTGTGGGAAGTTTTGGACGACCTCGACTTTTTCCGGAAGAGGTCGTACTCCATGTTGATCCACGCGGTGGCCAAGGAAATTGAGCTGAGAAACCCCGAACTCACATTTTGACTTATTAATTATCAAGCCATATTCATCCAGGCGTTCAAAGAGCAGACGGAGATGTTCGAGATGTTGCTCTGCAGTGCTGCTGGAAACAAGCAGGTCATCTACATAGGCATAACAAAATGTAAGTCCTTGGATAATGTTGTTGACAAAACGTTGGAATGTCTGAGCCGCGTTGCGGAGACCAAAAGGCATCCGCAGATATTCGTACAAGCCAAAGGGAGTGATAATTGCCGTCTTTGGGATGTCAGATGGCTCGACCGGTATTTGATGATAGGCTTTCACCAAGTCGATTTTTGAGAAAATTGTAGCGCCTTGTAAAGAATTCGTGAAGTCAGCTATGTATGGCAGGGGATATCGGTCAGGAACGGTGGCGTTGTTGAGAGCCCGGTAGTCCCCACACGGCCTCCAATCTCCGGGCGCTTTTTTAGGCACCATGTGGAGGGGTGACGCCCAAGGACTTGAAGATGGTCGGATGATTCCCATGTTGAGCATGTGCTCGAACTCTTTGCGAGCTATTTTCAGGCGATCTGGAGCCAGCCGTCGTGCACGGGCATGAGTGGGTGGTCCGGTTGTAATGATATGGTGAGTGATGCTGTGTTTAACAGGGCGCTGAAAATTGCTCGGGCGAGTTAAGGCTGGGAACTCTTGAAGGAGTTTCTGGTAGGGGGACATAGGGGTCAGGCATCCCACGCAGTCAATGACGGGGGTGGTGCACGCAATTCCCTGCACTTTTAGATGTGTTGTAGCATCTACAAGGCGTTTTTGTGCATATCAACCATCAGATTGAAGTGCCTGAGAAAATCTGCGCCAAGGATTGGATATGACACGTCTGCTACAAGAAATATCCAAGGAAATGCCCTTCGTAGTCCGATGTTAAGGGTCATGTGCTCTTCGCCGTAAGTGGAGATGGTTGTCTTATTTGCTGCTTGTAGCATCGAGTGCGTTCGTTTCGATCTTCGTGTAACCGCCGAGGTGGGTAGAACACTTACCTCCGCGCCGGTGTCTACGAGGAAACGGAAGCCAGAGTCGCGATCAGTCACAAAGAACAAGCGGCTGGCCTGGCTACCGACACCACTCGCCGCCTCTAGTGGTGCGTCAACGCATTTCCCGAGGCTGAGCAGGGGGAAACACAGTTGCGGGCGAGGTCTCCGAAGGTCCGGTGGTACCAGCAGAGGCTGGTGTTGGGTGATCTCGCTCGAGGTGCAGCTGGAGACTTGTGGCGAGAACGTTGTGAAAATCGTTGGTTCGCTCTTGAAGTCGAACGGGTCGCGATGGCAGCCACTTGCGCTGAAAGGTCTCGCATTTCACGGCGGAATTCTTCTCGCATGTCATCGAGGGTGCAGGTGTCTGCAGAAACGGGTCTTTGGAGGATGGATGGCCCGTGATCCGTAAGAGCGGAGATCTGGGAGGATGTCGCTGTGGCGACGTCCATGACAGTGTCCGCCAGTTGGGAAAGTTCAGGCAATGCGAGTCCCGATGCCGATGCGAGGACCATGCGAACGTTGACAGGCAGTCGCTGAAGAAATAGCTCTCGTAAGAGAGCGACGTCGAAGTTCCGAGCCTTTTCTCCCAGTAGTTGTTGGAGACGCCTGAGTAACTGGGAAGGCTTTCGGTCTCCCAACTCTTCTGAGCTTATGAGTTGTTGGAGTCGTCGTTGTTCAGACTCGGAAGTCCGTTTCACCAGCTCTGCTTTTAGCACATCGTACGGAGAGGCAGCCGGCGGGTCAAGAATGATGTCCCGAATCTCCATGGAGATCTCGGGTGGCAATGCTGCCACGACGTAGTGAAATCTTTGTGCTTGCGAAGTTATCCTGCTAATGTTAAACTGACTTTCCACTTGGGCGAACCATACCTGCGGATCAGCGGACCAGAATTTTGGAAGGCGGAGCTGGTGAATTGCTGAGAGGTGGTCGGACGGTGGAGGATCTCCGGATGTATCCATGATGCAGGCTTGTGCAGCCGGGTCACCAATTGAAGAAACCGAAGGTTCCTTCAATTTATTTACAGCAGACGAACTATATACAAGAAGCTACGTAAATAAAAGTACGTCCGAGATGTCCGAACGCCGGTATCCTGCCTCGGTCTCGAGCATTTCCTCGTGATCTCCGTCCTCCTCTTCCTTGTCTTCTGCTGGGACTGGTTAGGTCACCCGCTACACATGCTTTCCGTATTCATACCAGGGTACTGAACTGGGTAGAAAAATCCTCGAGTAAAAAACATAGTTTCACCCTGCTCCACTTAATATTTTTTTGTAAAGCGAAGAAGTTTTTAAAAAAATTTTGGAAAGTGGTTTTGTTCTTTACAGAAATGGGGCAATTACATAGCGTGTTCAATTTCAAATGAAACAACCCAAGCAGATTTGCCACACGTGAAACATTTGTGAAATATACAACGTAAGTTTATTTATCCCTCAAAAATGTTTTTTTATCGTTGACCGTTTAGATAGCACGTGACAACTCAAAACTAAATTAAGTTTGTTCATCGAGCCAAAAAGTAGTCTATTGTGGACTATTAAGCGGGGGACACTGAGTGATGAAGATGAGCACCACACGGCATTCTTTGTAGCAACTTGCGCAGAGGCTGTGACGTGGACCTCTGCCATGCTGCCACGTCACGGTGTCTGCCCAAGTTGCCGTGGAAATTTTCGCATGGTGCACGTTTTCATAGCTCACGTGTGCCCACTTGAGCCCCGTTAGTACGCTTCTCACCCAACACCGGAGCACTGTGGAGAACCAACACCTGTGGACGTGAGCTTCACGGGTGTTGCCTCTCTGCAGTGCACCGGTGCTCGGAAAGAAGCACACCCAACGGGGCCGCGAAGAGCAAAAAGTATGAATTACATGAAAACGTTGTTTGAATTAAGCGGCTTATGAATACCAGTGTTGGGTAAAGTACAGTGCTAATCACACTTGTCTATAACGCGCGAGCGTGCGGCTTTCTCCGGGGAGCGCTAGACTGGTGGCATTCGCGGAAACTAAGCTAGTCACGTGGCGCAACATGGAACGGCCCGCTCGAGGGGTGTCCTGCCCACTCTATCAGCTTGATAAGCGATAAAACCAAAGGGCTTTATGATATATTTTTGTTTTTCGATGACGACATCGTTGATACGCCTTCATGCTTTAGTTTGTTTATTGTTCGAGCAATGATGTTTGTTAAAAAGCGTGCGAGCGGCCTTCCGCGTTCGCCGCCAGCTGATAGAGTGGGCAGGACACCCCTCGAGCGGGCCGTTCCATGTTGCACCACGTGACTAGCTTAGTTTCCGCGAATGTCACCAGTCTAGCGCTCCCCGGAGAAAGCCGCACGCTCGCGCGTTATAGACAAGTGTGATTAGCACTGTACATCTAAAAGTACTTGAAGTACAAAGAAATGCGAGGTTATGTACTTCAAGGAAAATAGTAAGTACACTGGCCGCCACATACTAGAAGTAAAGTACAATACAATGTACTTTCAAAATAAAGTAGAAGTACTTTTTAACACAATCTTTCATGATGCCCTTTCATTCCCTTATACAGTGTCTTTTTAAAAACTAGTATGCATTGACCCGGGGAGAAACTGGGGCTTCATCAGTTATTTTTGGAAGTGACGGCAAATATTGGGTAAAGTCAAGTGGTCGCAGAGTAGTTGTTTTACTCTCGCTAATAAACTATTTGAAACAATTAACTTATAAGGCACTTATTTGTATCAGTCTTACAACCACCATTATTTCACTCAGAAAAATGACCAGATAACATCTTGAAGGACAATAACTCGTTTTCACATGACGCAATTTTTGTTAGAGGTTTACAAAGCATAATTTCGTGATTCAAAAATTTAACAAGCCTAAATTCTGGGAATGTACTAAAGTCAGGAGATGTACTTTCCTCGGATGTGCCAGAAAAAAATACTTTATTCAGAGAATGTACTTCAAGTAAAGTAGAAGTTTTCTTCATTTGCTTGAAGTAGTACTTTGAGTACAATGTACTCAAAGTGCTTCCGAACACTGATGACTATGTTAAGAACATAGTGGTGCAACCAAAATTTTGAAATTTGTTTGAATTCACTGGTACTGTAGTAGAAAATATCAGAGTTTAAATTACTGCGGGCCTACTGTACGTGCAAAAATCTAATGCAGTCGCCGACCGTTTTTTCATACTCGAATAATTCAGACTTTATCAATATTTCGGATCTAAAGGAGGAACCGTGACTTACCCCATAGAAATAGTGCATATTTACGACTGATGTTTCGGACAGATTTCAGTTCGAAAGTTTGATTATTCAGACAAAATCGTCGCAGTGCGATCAGCGAGAAACACCACCGAGAAGCGGCCACTTTGAATTCTATGTTGGCTGCAAATGGATTGGCTTGGTTTGGCAGCGCTACTTGAGTACTCCCGAAGTTTTACCGCTAGGTGATGCCATGCCAGCGTCTTTTTTTCCATTTAGCTGCACATCATCATCATCATCATCATTATAATTTTGCTTTGTTTCCTTCCATCCCTTCGCGCATTGTTGGCCCCTTTGGCCCCACTTTCCAACGCCAGTCGTCATTCTGCACTCGTGCATTTACGCCTCTGATCTCGTTTGGACAACGCGGGCTTGGACGTCACAGCCCCATCTGTTCTTCTGCCGCCGCAACGTGTCGTTAAGAAGCGCAGAAAGTACTCAATCATAACGCTTGAAAAGAAGGCAGCGATTCTCAAGCTAACAGAAAGTTGCAGAACGCAAATGGAGGCGTGACCTAAAACTAGGCACGCAGGCGTAACCTGAAGCAAGGCACTATTTATGGCTTTTTTAAGCCGACGTGGAAGTAATAAATGCAAGTTTTCCAATCTGCTGATTTTTCAGGCGGCTCCATTATTCAAACGTTTTTTCGGTCCCTGCGAAGTCCGAATAATCGGTCAGCGACTGTACAAGTTCGATCACAAATGACAAATAAAAAGTTGGAGACCATGCCACCCCACCTGGTGCATGGTGACGTGCAGCGCGTGTGCCTTGGGGCAGACAAAGCTGCGCGTGCAGTGCGGAGCAGTCCTGGCGCCCCTGGGCCGAGTGGCGCAGCCGCATGTGGCGCGTGAGCTCCGCCGGCAGCGAGAACTTCTGCTCGCACTGGCGGCACTGCAGCAGGCTCCCGTGGCTGCGCCGCATGTGGCCCTGCATGCTGCGCCGGTTGTAGGTCTCGTGAGTCGCACTGCTGGCACCGCCGCTTCACCGCCACCAGGGATTTCTGCGTGGGCCAAGACGCTCCCATTGAGGACTCCCGCGCCCAATTCAAATGAGGGACCAACCGGGCCCTTACGAGTAAGATTCCGCACTGCAGAAATGTATTCCATTCATTCATTTATGTACCTTCAGGACCTATTTCCAGGTATTACGCAAAAGATGGCATGAATACAATTTTTTAAAAAAGGAAGACGTTTGAAACTCTCTGTAATGCCGAATTAGAGTGCAGTTCTTGAGGAGAAGGAGGGGAGGGTACGGAGATTAGGGTATGTCCCTCCTCCTCTGTACCCTCTCATCCTCCTCCCTCCCTCGTGATGTCACTCGTGACCCTAGTGACGTCCCTCGTAAAGGCCTCACGAGTGTCCTTCGTGACGTCACTTGCGACCCTAGTGAAGTCAGACGTGACGTCGCGTGTTACGTCATTATGGGAAATGTCCCATAATGCAACGCGGCGGCTACGAGTGACGTCACTCGTGACGCTCATGATGTCCCCTATGACGTCGCGTGAGACGTCATTTGGGGAAACGTCCCATAATGGAACACACGGTTACGCCGACGGCAATGTAGCTGCCGCTCAAGCCAGAAACAGGTTCCAAGAGCTGAGCCCTAAAAATCTGTAAAAACATAACGAAAACGATAATAACAGAGCATGCACAAGCGTACTATTGAGAAAATGACTGAATTACAGTTCTTGTTACAATTCTAAGTCTCATTACTACGATTTTTGTTTAATTTTTTATTTTAATATTATTTCTCTTCGAATCGTGTTTTCTTTTTTTTCGGGCGTTCCTTTTTTCCCCACAGATTTCGTGTTTCTTGGGTGTTCATTTCCGGTGTCAAGCGCTCGAGTCAAAGGAAACGGGACATGGGATCCCCAACCTCCAGGGGAAAACGCATGTGACCCGAATTCCCGTGCAAAGACACTGAGGCAACACGCGAAAAAGCTTGCTGTTGCAGAAGTACCAACATCGTAAAATTGGCCAAAGGCAATGAGATGTCGGTAGGCCAAGGACTTTCTGGTTTAACTGAGAAACGCCGATAAATGACCCTGTTCGCATTGAAGAAGCGCGACTGGACACGGACGAGGTGAAAGACGGGACGAAATGGATGATTTCGTCCCGTCATTTTTCGAGGAATCACGAAAAACATACACGACTCCTCTACTCAGGCTGGTGTAGTGACTCCGCAACGAATGATACGGTGCTATCAGTTGTATGCTGCCCACGCGTCGTCCCCCAATCTAAAATTTCGTCCTCGCCATCGAAAACACGTCTCTTTCATCCAGTTTCTCGCTTTGTCCGTGTCCAGCGGCGCTGTTTTGACATACCGTAATACAGTAAACTTTCGTTAGTTCGACCTCAGTTAATTCGACTTTTCGCTTAATTCGATCGTGTTCAAAAAGTCCCGGCAAGTGCCCATACACTTCTATGGAAGAAAAAGGTTCGATAGTTTGAACTCGGGAAGACTCCGCGATCGGATAATTCGTCCCGAGTGAATGCGCGCGGGCTCACATTGCACGGCACCACGGCAGGAAAACCACAAGTGTATGACGAAACACGGGCCCTTAGCTGCAAAGCTGAAGGTGTGCAAATATGCGCCTGCCCCCTCTACGCCATTGAGATGGACCGTAGCGAATGACACGAGCCAGTGCAACCATTCTGGCGTGGAGTAGCGCGGAGAACACAGCACGGGTCGGTCGTGGAGACAGCACGCACTCTCAAAGCGCTTTTCTGTAGCATCGCGTGCGGTCCATCTTGCGCGCCAGAAAGCACAAATTATCTTTTTCTTTTTTTTTGACGGTCTTGTTGTTCGCGCGTTGAAGTCGACTCGTAAAGCTTTCTCAGCGCGCTCTCAAGGCAGCTTTTCTGTAGCATCGTGTGCGGTCCATCTTGCGCGCCAAAAGCTCAAGTTTTCTTCTCCTTTTTTTTTTTTTTGTCGCCGATTGTTTGGCTGTTTGGCGCCAAAGTTGGCTCAAAAACATGTTTTCGTTTTTTTCTTTTTTTTTGTAGTGCGCAATTTTTTTATATTGTGACGTTTAGTTATGTTGCTTTCCGGAGCATGCCTTTGAACACGCAATTTAAGCGCAGATGGCAGCAGACCATCTGTGAGTACTTTGGACAATAAAAGAAAGTTTAATTTTAACCGTTTTGCTGACCTTTTTTTAATTCGATCATTCGGATAATTCAACCAAATTTCAAGGTCCCGTCGAGGTCAAATTAACGAAAGTTTACTGTATTCTGAGACATGCCCCACCCCGAAGGTAACCCACACCCATTTTTGGCTTGATTTCCTATTTTCCTTTGAACACCGAAAGATAGCCCGCTCCTAATAATCGTAGTGTTGGGATCAATGATGACCTCGACGTAAATGTGTCTAGTAGCTATGGCGGGATATAAGCCAATTAACATTGCTGACTTTGAAGTAGAGCCATCTTTGCTTCATTGCTCTTTGCCACGATAACACATTTGACAGGGACGCATCATCTAAAGATAAAATGTTTTCAACTTTTTCTCGATCGCCTACCGAAAATTAGCCCACTCCTTACTTTCACCAAATTTTTTTCTCGATTTTAGGTGGGCTATTTTTCAGGATATTACGGTAAGTATGCACCAACTCCGCCCAGCTATCCATTCTGTTAAAGCGGCCCTCAAGTGGATTCTGAGGTCGTCAATTTATTGTTATGACTGAATTTATGGAGTCTAAGCATCCTAAGAAAACCTGGAATCCCTTTCAAGGGCGGCCGATTTTCCTATTGAAAATCAATCGAAGATCATGCCGCGCCCCCTTTCTGTGCTGCGGTGCAGAACACCGGGGCGCCACCGGACGGGAAGGCAGCAGGGAGGGCACGCGACAGCCAATCACGAATGACGGCTACCAGACAAACTGAATTTTCGAATATGTGCGCCTTCAGAAATCAGTCGGCCAGGAAACCGTCACTCGTGATTGGCTGTCGCGTGCCTTCCCCTGCTGCCATGCCGTCCGGTGGTGTACCCTGGTTATTACTTTTTTTTAGCTAAAACTGCATATTTTGTTAAATTTATTTTCACAGTAACTGGCAACAGGCATTCCAGTATGCATTCCACCAGATGTAGTTATCAACACCATTTCTCGACGATAGATTTATTGAGTACATTCCATGCCAAGCTATGCTTTACTTCATTCTGGGGGGGTATACACTCTGTGTGGGAACTATAGGGGGCGCTTTGAAAACGCATGTAGCGCCACTAGCGGAGGAGCTGGTGTTTGACAGTGACACGCGTTCAGCAGCCTGCGGTACCTTTCGCGTGCGAATCTGTGGTGGCAGAAGCGCGCACTGATGGAACTTTGGCTTTTTGAGCCAATTGGTTGAGGGTGGCGTCACTTGAGGGCTGGGGCAGACGTAAGAAGGTCATCTAGCTTCTTATATGTCCTATGGTGTATAAGAAGCTTCTCATATATCCCAGGAAATAAATCTTACACCTTCTATTAATCATGTTGCATGCTGGCTTCCGACAAAACTTTCCCTGCTTCTAGAAGGTGCAACCACTGCACTTTTTCTTAAAATCAACGATGCATTGATATCCTCAAATTAATCAGCCACAAATTCATCGTGCTCAGGGTTGAGAATAAAAAATCAAGATTTAAATTGTGATTTATGCCACACCACATTTTTCATTTTCCACAAGAACACCTATTTCCCAAAAATCATTTCCCGTAAAACTAACACCATAAACATGTTTTTATAATTGCTTGTCTGTAATTTGGTGCCACCCATGTAAATTTATTGTTTTTAATTAAAAAACTTTCAGCCTTTCCACTCTGGTGAAGAAGGAAGACCAGTGAAGCTGTACTATGGTGGGACGACCTCAAGGACGACTTCTTGGACGACCTTAAAAACATCTACGACGACCTCAAAGACAACCTCTAGGACGACCTCGAGGACGACGCCTAGGACGACCTCAGGACGACGTCTAGGACGACCTCAGGGATGTCTAGGACGACCTCAGGGAAGTCTAGGACGACTTCAGGGATGTCTAGGACGACCTCAAGCACAATGTCTAAAACAACCTCGAGGATGACTTCTAGGACTATCTTGAGGATGACGTCTAGGACAACCTCAAGGATAACTTCTAGGATGACCTCGAGGACAACCTCTCGGACGACCTCCAGGGTGACATTTAGGATGACCTCAAGGACGACTTCTATGACGACCTTGAGGACGACGCCTAGAGAATTTCAGCCTTTCCACTCTGGTGAAAACCAGAGTGGAAAGGCTGAAAGGTTGCCACCATCCATGAGCAGTGGTGGCAACCAGACAACCGCCAAGCCGGTCGTCCTAATTGCCGCCGTCGCTCATAGATGGCTGCAGCTGTCCAGAGTTTTGTGTCGACATTTATTTGGTGACGGACACGAAACTGGGAAAAGTAGCCCTTAAAGGGACACTCAAGTGGTTTTTGAGTTCGTGTTTTGATGATGACAGCTGAATTTAGACGCCCCAAGTATCCCTAAAAACCAAATAGTATAGTCATACGGTGATTATTTCTTTAATAAAATGTAATTGAAGGCCGCCAAACCTCGGATCCATCCGAAAACGAAACCACTCTCATTGGTCCTCGCACGCTTATCAAAAGTATCTCGGGCCAATGGCGTTGGACGACGTTCCGTCGCGCAGTGATCCCGAGGTAGCCGCATCGGCCGAACCTCTTTGTCATTCGAGCTTCGATCATGGCGGCGTTCTCTACGCTCGAGGACCTGATGCCGTTGGAGGTTGAAATTCTTCGGCGGACAGCCGACCTGGGGATGATTTCCTATGACGCCACTCCGACGTGCGATGTGGACGATAGCAGCGCTTCGGAGTCCTGTTCGGGTTCCGAGGACGATGAAACGCAGACCTTTTCGGGCGTTCTTCGATTTGCGGTTGGGGCAAGTCGTAACCAAACCAACGTTTGACATCGCAGCGTTACCTCTGTTACGTGATGTCAAACGATGTCGCCACGTTGACTTTCGCCTCGGGAGGACGGGGGGAAGGCTGGTTCAGACATGTGCAACGAGCGCGTACCTACGACTGCGTCCGTTGCAACCGGAGCGACCGGAACGACAGCTCTGCGCCGCGCGTACACACCTGAAATTATTACAAGCACAGCGGGTCGCCGTCAGCTGTTTCAGCGGCCCCTCTAAAAGGGGACGCACTGCTACTCCATGCCGTAACAGAATAGAGACAGACAGTTTTCTATAGCCTAAAGCTTTATTATTGATTTTTCTTGATAGGCTTGCAGGGTACAGTGGATGAAAAAAAGAAAATAAAAAGATGCCGTACGCCGTCTTGGACGATCACGACTCTATACACGACATTGCAATAGTACAAATATCGCCACACGCATTTTCTACGATTATAAAAGACAATGTAATCTTAGCAGCGATATAGCAACGTAGAAATATGATTTCGTGATCAGATAGACGTTGCGAGCGTTCAGGATTGCTAACACTAATAACTTTTCTCCGGTGATGAAAACGCGTGAAACTTCGCGTCCTTTATACGGTACGCGCCAGTAATACCTTGAACTTGAGCACACGCATGAAATGCGCCAAATAAGAAATCCGGGCGATGTTCGAGGACACAAATGCTTAGAAAGCACCACTGTAGTCGAAGTAAACAAACACGACGGCACGGGCGTTTCTGCTGTCTTGAGAGTGCCGCCACGGCATCGCCGCACGAGTAGGTGGGTCTTCCCTTCTAGTACGTGCTGGGTTATCATAACGACACACGACGAAAATTCACAGTCAAGGATAGCGCTTTTACGCGGAACGATGAGCTTTCACCACGCCGAACACGTCGATGATCAACACCGACGCCATGTGCGCGCAGATACGTGCGCTTCCGCGCATCCCGGGGGAACGGGAAATTCACCCCCGCGGAGGACGGCAAGGAGAAAACATAGTCCCTTGTTTGTGAAACGATAATTGCAGTATCGCGTATTCTAAACTAGAACTATTTTACGTCTTGTGAAATTATCATGCACAACATATTTAAATAAACTGAAAATTGTTTCTTTAGCGAAACTTTACAAAGGCCGCCAAAATTTTCAAACATACGATAATTTCATTGGTCCTCGCAAGTACAGGAAAGAGTCCGCACGTATTTTATTCCTGCGTGATTAATAGGCGGTTCTGCCTTTTAAAACTGAAGATACTCATTCACTGACACTTCCTTAACGCCATCGCACCAAAAAGTAGCTTCCCCAAAAACCGCTTGAGTCTCCCTTTAACAGCTCCACTGTAAAAAGAAGTACCAGGTAAATAAAAATGTGTAGCACGTGAACACGAGCAAAATGGGGTGCTCTTCCGTGCTAATTGGAAAGATGAGCTTTGTCTCTATCTTCCACTTCTTTCGTTAATTACATGGCATCTTCTGCAAGCATATCAGAATGCGAAAGAAACAATAAAAAACTAATATGCGTGTGCGCACACACGAACAGACCGACAAAGGGTGGGACTGAGAGGAGACAGGCACAGACAGATCTAATTGCACATGCAAGGTTGATCTTACATCGGTCAGTATAGCATAAATGTTTAGTCTTACACGAGCTTGACTGCTTTTTCATAAAATAATGACACACACCTTGCACACTTTTTGTACCGTCCGAATCCTTTTTCATAAAGTACAGACTGCATGCCAGACTGGCCTTGAAATAGCATCACGTATGATAGGGACGAAACGTCTTAGGAGGGCATACTTTCAATGAAATCGGCACTGCATACCCACGAGTCTGGGCAAGTTTCTAATTGTAACTATGTTTATTTTCACCAGTTAAGCACCTAAGTAACAAATTTTAGTTAATTATCCGACTTATTGTGGTGATAAGCTCCCTATATTCTGTCCCGCTTGATAGTATAACTCGGCTGCACAAACCACATGGGTGCACCTTTCTGTTCAAATTAAAATCAAACATCCCTATTCATCCAGGACAGGACTGTGCAAGAATTAAATTTTTTGTTAGAATCATCAAGGGCTGGAACCAAGCAGACGAGAAAGTTGCTGCAAGTAAAGCAAAATATTTTTGCAGTTGTCTGTCCATTTACAGATGCTGCAGGATTCTCAAACAAAATGTGAAGGCCTCCAAGACTTTCTCAAAGATCCAGTAGCCATGGCATCCCCCTCGTTCTAAGCGACATTTCAAGAAAGATTGCCTTTAGTCCGACTTTCATTGCAAACCAATTTGGAACAAAGGGAACAATTCATAATGATCCGGTCTGGGGCACGGACAGGACAAGCAAAACGAAACAATTTTAGTGCGCTCAACTAACCGTATTAAAACACCACATCTGGCTGTGAAATAATTGAAATTCGAGGGTTTTCGAAGACCATCCAGAAGTCAGACCTCCCTAAAGCCTCGAACAGTGTTTCTCAAATGGAGACTCCCTGAAGGCCTCCCTGAATTCTTTGGCCGTCAGTCGAGCCGATCACTAAAACCTTCTTTTTATTGATGTTGGCTGCCCCACAAAGCTAAACAGACGAAAGCATGTGCACTGAGTGACTAGGGTTGATTTTCTCTATTTATAAGATGCAAAGTTGGTTTGCATGCTTTTAGTTTCCTTCATTTACCCTTTTGTCAATGCAATCGTTACATACTCCTTTCCAGCTGGATTGGATCCCCCATCACTTCCGCTCGGTCCAAAAGGGTCGCCCAAAAACACCAGTGGTCGAAACCACTGGCTTCGAAAAATGACAATTTAATATTCGAGGCATTTCGAGGGTTTTAGAAGAAACTTAGTGAAATACAGTGAAATAGCACTTGAAGAAATTTTGGTGGAACAATCTAGTCAGATGAACAAACCTTTGTCAAATTTTCCAACAAAACATTATTGTGTCCAATGCTTTCAGTTGAGTGAACTTTCACTTAAAGCAAACTTTTTCCTGAGGTCCTCAAAGTTTCTTGCAGGGCTACTCCAGTCGAAAACAAAACCAAAATAAATGACCGGTATCGCTTTAGTGGCACGAGATATGATCAAAGCAGAAATATTATGTCAAAGTGAAGCCCTGTACTCCACTAAAGCCAATTTTAAAGATGCGACCAGCTGCTCTTTAGCGGGCAGCAAGCGGGTTAGCTTTCAGCCAAGGAACACTAGGCGCAGCACTCTTGTGACGTCACGTTGCAGCCGTACGGCTGATGATCAGTGTTGCCGTCCCTCTAGCCAGACAGTGACGGTCTTGCCGTGAA
>JAZHYW010053240.1:0-26645 GCA_037355805.1 Ixodes ricinus | reverse complement strand
TGATAGACCTATATCGTACCTTAATACTAATAAAAATAAAGCAAATAAAAAAATGGGTTAAAATTGATTATGAATATGCTAGGTTTTTCAAACATTCGCTCGTTCAGCATACAATCAAATTACTTCGCACATATGATGTAAAATGTATGTGCAATAAAAATAACTAAATTTGAACATTCTAGTGTTATGAATCCCATTAAAATGTATAGGTCACACGCGGACTTGTGCGGTACTGATTAATCAAATTAATAATAGCCGATTAGTTTTCGGAGTAATTTTGTGATCATTTGAATTTGTGTATTAGGTAGTATCAGCGAGAGTAATTTCATTACTTTTTAAAGCAATAAAATTACTTGTAACCATTACTAACTTTTCAACGAGTATGCTTCGGTCTTACTATACTCTGTTTCATACTTGGCGTGCAACGCTATCAAAGCTATCTGGCGCGAGCGCGTGGCTTCATCTATGGTTTTGTTTGCGCGAGAACGCGTGCAAATTTTCAACGAGAGCAAGCCCCACGCTCGCGCCAGTAGCCTTGACAGCGTTGCACGCTAAGTATGCAACAGAGTATAGTGCCAGTGAACTCGTGTAAAGTCAAAACCATTCCAGTTGAATATCGTTGCACCGCCCCTTTAAGTCCACGCGCAGCCGATGCTGTGCAAGCACGAGCTCCGGGCTATCAGCGTCACTGCCAAGCAGGCGTGCTCGTGCAATCTAAGCACTGTTCAGGGTCACATGCTCGCGCTCGTAGCACCGGCCGCGTCTGGACTTCGCTGAAACGAAGTAGCCGGAACCATGGCCGGAATATCGGTACCACGAGCCATGCCACAGTTTTTCCAGTTTCTCGGCCACACGAATCGGTGTCGCCATCTAAGGTTGATTTTGAAGCGTCTTCAAGATGGCCGCCACACCAGTGCATGCGTACACACCACAGCTTGGAGCATGTGGAGGGAAGGTTGGTTTCTTTACAAAACTCAGCGATGCTGCAGGTTCAACCCCCACTCCTACCCGTTCCGATCTGGACGAGCATCCTACCGGCCTACTGTCATGCACCTTAAACTAGCAGTCGTGTACTGCACTAGATAAATGTACCATCTAAAGTGTCGCCATACCTCGATCAAAGGCAAACTGACCTTACGCTGTCTGAAAAGAAAGATAAAATTATTTTGTCTTTCTTGATGGGGAAGGAGGTATGAATGATATCTTCATCTTGCCGAAATGCAACTCGCACGTCGTCCTTTCTCACACAAGAAGACCGCCGGAGGCATGTAGTACAACTCTTCGATCAATAGAGAGTTTTAGTGCATCGATCGGACACCTCGGATACCCCTTTAACGCTACCCGATAACGACAGGATGTAGTATATGCGCGAAGGCGACGACGGAGTATCGGTCATCGTTATCGGAGTCATCGGCACGGTCTACTTGAACTCTCGAATAGTCCATTATAAGAACAGGTATCAAGGCCTATGTACATCAAAGAGGCTAAAAGCAGCGAGATAATGTTGCATCTCGTGCAAAGGCCCCACACTAAAACTGATAAACCGACACCGGAAAACAAAATTACAGCAGCAAAAACTTCAGGGTCGCTTCGTCTAGTGTGATCGACGGCTGACTGTACAGACAATGCAATACTTGTTTGCCTGATTGGGGATCTACCGTTTTTTTGAGCCAAGAAAAAGAGTGGGCAAAAAGAGTCTTGAAAGAGACAATCAGAACCACGACTGTAGGCAACTGTATCAGTCAGCCGTCGATCACACTAGACGAAGCGACCCCGAAGTTTTTTGCTGCTGTAATTTTTTTTCCGGTTTTCGGTTTATCAGAGATAGTGTTTCTCTTCATCAATTGCCTCAGCAAGCGCTTCAGCTTTGATGTTTCCGTCTCCGAGTCTGCGAAGATTCTGCAAGTATACAGCAGAGAATGCTCGATCGTTATGAACTGCGACATGTAGCACGTCTTCTATACGTCATCCGCGAATCAAATAGTGCAACAACAACAAAAGAAAAAGGGACTTTGTGGGATTTAGAATTTAAGGCATGTTTCTAAATAAAAACGGCGGGTCGTGTCTTTGGAACGCCCGGCCTCCAGCACGCACACCTTCCGTCGCTCGTGCTATGGCTACTCGATGCACGGACAAGACTTTGAAGTGTTGTCGAAGATAGGACGCTCGCGCAGAAGACGGGATAACTGAACCTACTTCGCTCAGTTTTCACATTATCGGTGACTATTAAAGACACACGATCATTGAACTACGTTTCGAAACTCGGGTAACATTTCGTACTGCGCATGCGCGCAGTATAGTCTCACCTGCTGCAGTGTTCCGGTTCACCTAACGGGTTCCGGTTCACAGAACGGGTTTCGGGGAGCGTCGAAGGACGGCGAAAACAATCTACGAAACTATTAAAGAGGTTTAGTACGTCGTTCCGATAACGATACTCGATAGTCCGCCGACACCATGCACCGTATTATCGTTATCGGAGTTACCGGAACAGTCAACATAAGCTCCCTAATAATGTTTGAGAATATCGTTTTATTGGACGCCTATTGGGGAGTTTTAGGGAACCGTTTTCGCACATCCGATACGGTGCGATGGGCCCTCCGGTACGAACTGCGCATGCGCGACCGCAGAAGACTCTCACATGCGCAGTTCGTAGCGGACGGCCCATCGCGTACCGTATCGGATGTACACAAACGGTTACCTAAAACTCCCTAATGTCGAGCGCCGCCTGTTTTGTGGTGTGACTGTTTTATTAGAAGCGCGTGTTCGATATATGCGATGTATCGTTCGATATAGGCGATGTATGAAGTTCGATATATGCGATGTATCGTTTCGTTAAAGTTTAACTCGGAAAGGGACCACGTGGTAGCCTCACCTGGAGAGTCGAATCTCGAGCGAAACGTCGAATTTCACTCGGAGGTTTCAGTGCGATTTCACTTCACCCGTTTATTGCCGACTTCCACAGAACGTGTTCCGTTCACACTTTTGAAAGTCGCATACGTGAATGTTAACATTCACGTATGTGAGAATAGATTTCGGAAGAGAAAATGTGCTCTTCCGAAACTATTAGCAAATTTTAGAGTAGAGCACGCAAAAAAGTGTCGCATGAAATGTAGCATCGTCGCCACTGCGCGTGCGCCGAGCCAAAACTGGTTTTGTATTGGCGCAGTGGCCGCGCGACGTTATTTACTTGGCGTACGCAAAGCTTTTGCGTACGCGACTCGAACTCTTTGACGGTCGTCGCCGTATTATCCACGGTGGTTACACAGTTGTAAGTGCCCGCCTAAACGCGAAACTGCACGCACCGCGGGAGGCTGTTGCTATCTGTTATATGTCTTTGAG
Organism: Ixodes ricinus; assembly: GCA_037355805.1. Lineage (NCBI taxonomy): Eukaryota > Metazoa > Arthropoda > Arachnida > Ixodida > Ixodidae > Ixodes > Ixodes ricinus. The sequence continues at coordinate 23,306 of JAZHYW010053240.1, read as the reverse complement.
ATACAATACAAACGTTATACGGTGTTTCGCTTTGGGTTACCTTCAAATTAGACGCGGCGCGCACGTGAGGCTCACTTCGCATCCCGGATGCTCTGGCGGTAGTGCCAATAGGAAGTTTTCGTAGATCGTTTTCGCCGATCCAGCAACGCTCTCCGCAACCTGCGCTACGATACCCGGCACCAGTCAAGGCCATTGGCGCGCAGGCGCAGTAGCGGCTTCTTCGTTGCGGAGAGCTTAGCGGAGGGGAGACGCGGTCTGCGAAAACTCCCTAATAAGGGCACTGGCTCTTTCGATTAAACTTCCAACGCTTTTCGGAATTAAATTCAGAGGATGAGAGCTCATCATCCGACGGAGATTTTCTGTAAAGTCTATCCGGTTAGGAATCTGAAGCCGCTGCAATGTCGGCCAGAACGAGCGAAATGGAAGCATGGTGACAACTTTTCGCCTTCATTATTTTTAGTTTATGCTTCTATAAACCTAAACATCTTGCTAGCACGATACTGCGCTCCCGCTATATAAATAAGAAAAAACAACTGTGCATTGACCCTTTCTTTATACCGTTATTTTGGAGAGAAAATCCGGCTATACTAAATAACATCTTTTTTCAGGAGAAAAAAATCTGGACCGTTAAAGGGTTAAAGACCCGTTCCACTTGCGTTATGCTTACGACCGAGTTCTTGTGACCTCTTACGACGAGAGAGCACACTCGAACGCTATCGCCATCTATGAGGCGACCCTGGAACTGCATTTCACTAGAGCGAAGGTTTTGAGGTATATGCGAGATTAAATGTATGCGTACTATCTATGAGATATGGTCGTTTATAACATTCTCAAAACGTGTTTCCAGCAAAAAGAAAAAAAAACAACAAAAAAAACGGAAGCACCGAAAATGTTAGGATACGGAAATGCCGAGTCTTCCACGTGTGTTCCACGAGTGTTTCCCAACGACTCGCGTCAAGGTACTGGTGTAACACCGGGAACATGGGCGGACAGGAACAAGTGAAGAACATTGCAAGGGAAGGAGAGAGAAATATAGGGACACAAGAATGCAGAAGAAACTCAGCTTTGGAAATGTACAGGGCATGACAAAACTGATATTAGAAGCAAACGAAATTTGACTTGCTGAACGTAAGATTTCGAAGGTGGATACAACGTAGCGCCAAAGCATGTTAGTATGAAAAAAAAAAAAAAAGGTGGGGGAGCGGGGACAAAAAAAAAAAAAGGGAAGAGGGGGAACCAAAAAAAAAAAATCCGGCTCCTTGCGGAGCAATATTAAATTCCCACTTTATGTAGATAATATAGATACGCGTAGGTGCACTTTGGATTAGACATGTTTTATCTTATCAAGGCATACAACGTTTCAAGCGCCAAAAGCATCGCTTTCCTCAGACAGCCAAATCTTGTAGGGACTACTTCGCGCAACGTTTGAACAATGCTCAGAACATTTTTTCTTCTTGAGGTGAAAAGAAGTGTTAGAAGATATACTCAGGTTTGCTGTACGGACGTCACTGATACTCGGATATAGGCACTTTACACACGACCTGAATTCCAGCCGCCATAGCCGACCTTCTCTTGTCTTACCGAGATGCCGAGCCACTGAAGCAGGCGTTGACGGATACTCCACAAAGGTCAATACTGGCTAGAAGGACGCGGTAGAATCTGAGAATGGCAATGACCTATCCTGCTGTGGTAAGGATGAAAGTGCAGTTGACGGAACAAGAGAAAACAAAAGTGAAGTTTCCACGTTATGGCGGCGCCCAGTGCGGTTAGCATCGCGCGCTGTGAGTTACCGCCGGCCAGGCACCGATCATCCTGTCCAAACCAACGGCACTGCAGGAACTAATCTCGAGATCAATAAGTCTGCGAACCGCAACGCTGCCTGCACACCGCATACCCCGCAAAGTCTTCGAATGCAATTCGGAAACGCAGTTTTTCGACAGTTTTTTTGCTGTTCGTTTTGTATTGAACCAAGGACGATCGACAGTCCATTCAATAAAACAACAATATGTGAAAACATATATTTTTAGGAAAATTCTCTACAACTGCTTATTAAAAGTGAGACAAGAACGATAACTATAAGTTTTAACTATAGGTAAATTTCAATTCATATCTGTCTGCATTTCGGTACACTCCGTCCTGTGTGCTTCTTTCTTTGTCCGTGTTTTTGCGTATTTTCTACCATGCATTTCAGGACGATATACACAGCAAGATAGAATACAACGATGAAAATTAGAGCGTAAGAGGTTTAAATTATTGTTTAAGATTGTTCTTCACTTTTTACTTTGTATTTATGTTGGTCCGATGAATGGTCTTGTTTTTGGTTGTTTTGACTTTCTATTGTATATTTTACGTGAGATTGTATATTTCATGCGAACTTGTAATCGATACTTGTCATGAGCCCCTGTTAGGTGTAAAAAATATTAATAAATTAATAAATATAAGCTAATTGAATCAGACAATAGGGGCGTTTTAGTAAAAACTAAGTGGAACAATTGCCTTCGGCATTTAGCCAATTTTTTATTTTTTATCGTTACTGTTGCATGTACAGCGGCAATCACACTTGTCCATAACGCGGGCGCGCGGCTTTCTCCGGCAAACGCTCGACTGGTGGCATTGGCGGAAACTAATCTAGCCATTTGAGGCAACATGGAACGTCCACTCAATGGAGTCCTGCCCTCTCCTTCGAGGGCCGCCGACACACAGTACGCCGCCTTGATAAGAGTTGTGAATAAGTTTAAAGACACAGCATTGCATTTTTTGTTTTTGTTTACGGTGACATTGTTCGATAAACCCTCGCGCTTCGTTTTTACCGTGAAACGTTCTTTGGCTAGGTTGTTCGGCATATTTGTGAATACGAAAACTGAAACCTGGATAAATGCGTGGCCGCGAGACTTCGACGCTGATTGGCTGACGGTTGGGAAAGAGTAGGCTGGCTGAGTGCTCGACGCTGATTGGTTAGCGGGGTGGTCACGTTGCCAGGGGTGGAGTGAAGAAGGTAGGCGAGGAGGCGGGGTGGGAGAGGAGGAGTGAGAATGTTCTGTAAGATCACCAGGTTAATCATCTCAAGTGTACACAATTGCCCCGCAGCTCATACATATCTCAGGAAGGAGCGTCATGTACTCGATGCAGCTCTCGGACGGCACGATGCATTTTAAGAGCCGAGAACGAAACGACGCAGACGTACATCACTGATGAGGGTAAAAACGGTGAAGAAGGAATGATTTTCCGGTCTCATTAGATTGCGACAAGGACGGGTGTATATATGACGCCGGACGAGCCGACGAGGCCAATGAAGCGGTGCCGAAAGGGCAACGCCGTCACGGCCCCCGTTGACTTTCAGCGCGTATTTTTATCACCAACTAAACCAATGAAGCGCAGGGCAAGAGTCATGACCTTGCGCTTTCAGTCTGCGCATTTGCGCTTGCGTGTTTCTTATATCCTTTGACTGCGCACTGACACTTAATGTTGTCTCCGCGTCCACCATTAAACTATCTCTAATGGATTTCGTTCGGGGCTGAGGCGGGTAATAGAAAACGACTCGCACATCTTCCCCTCCAAAACGCGGCGAACCTACGCGACCGTTTTATATACGAGACATTTAACGACCACACATCTCGCGTGGGGCGACGCGTCGTATACTTTAGGTTACCCCCGCGTGCTCGGAATTTATGTCGTATAGATTAGAACAAGCGACCAAGATTCAGGAAGCTTGCTTCAGACCTTCACTCGGGCTGACCCGGCGTAACCCGTTGCAACCCTCGCTTTCGAAATGCCAGGCCGTTGTTCCATTCATCCGGCCGCCGCGGGTAAATTGCGGTTTCCTCGTGACGTGGTTGCAGATAAGGGACAGATTTGGCGCCGATTCAAATGCTCTCCTGCTCTCTGTGTACCGTTCGCTCCTAAGCTGACAGTGCGGTGGGAGCTGCATGCGCTCGCCGGAGCGTATTTGGAAAAGCTTGGGAAGTAAGGCCCGATTCACATGGTGCGATTTTAATCGCGAGTTCGCAAGTGCGGCGGTAGACACCGCAACTGCACCACGCATTTTGTTTTCCGCACGTGTGACGTCGTTACGGGTTGATTTCGACACAGTGGTTGGCGCGTTTTCATGAACATCACATCGTCTGGTATCGACCCTTTAATTTTTCTAATATAATGTTTTTACGATAAAGGAATAAAATTATCCGTGCATGCTTAATGAAAAAAACAACGTTTTTATTTGTAATAGATTATAAAAATGAGCAACGCACCAATGCAATGCCCGAGAGATGCCCCGATTCCCGAAAGGTAGCCAGCCCTCTATTTTTGGCATGATTTGCTATCTTTCCAGAAACACTGAAAGATAGCCACTTCCAGTAGTTGCAGGGCCCTGGCCAGTGGTGACCTTGGCAGAAACGGTGTCACTTAACCACGGAGTGAGATAAGCGAACATTGCCGACTGGGAAGGACAGACGTCTTCGGTTCATCTCCCCTTCCCGCGATCCCAAGTTTCGAGGGTCACAAAATCAAAACTAGCATTTTTTCAACTTTTTTTTCTTTTATGGCACACCGAAAGTTAGCTTGTGCCCTATTTTCATCCGATTTGCTGTCGATTTTAGGTGGGCGATCTCTCGGTTTTTAACCACAGTTTCCACACTGTGGTTGGAGCGTTTTCACGAACGTCACATTGGCTGGTGTACGGAAGGAGAGAGAGGAGGAAGGATCGAGGCTTAGGCGTGTTTACCTAAGCCCTCCCCCCCCTCTTCCCCCTTGTCCCCCTCTCCCTCCGCCATAAACCAGGCAATGTGACGTCGATGAAAAGGCGCCAGTCAAACTGGCCGAATTTTCCCGCTGACTTACTCCACAAGCTTTCTGAATAGGCCTCGCCGGACCAATCAATCAACTCGCTTTCATCGCCTGACCACTGCGCGTGGGTGTGATGCGGCCGTGCGTGGTCACGTGGCCAAAGAAATGCGCGTGATTGGTTCAACGAGCACGCATATAGCTTCCACCACACTGTCAGCTCATGGGGTGAGCGGGGTGGATAATGCACCGACGCCCAGATGGCGTGGCGCTGGGAGGGAGGCACAATGAAGAAAGCGCATTCGTTTGGCATTTCATTCACGTCTGCGGGATCGTTTGCAACATCGTTTGCATGATAGGGCGATGAGTGACTTCCTGCTTCTTTGTCGCTGCATCATGCATATGTTTTTTCCCCTCTTTGGTCGTAACGTTACGTGTTGCGTCTTTTCTTTCTCGGCAACGACCGAAGATGCGCACTAAGTTAACTGCCTTCTAAAAATAAAATCAAAGCTGAACTTAGATTTAGCATTTCAAATTCTGCTAAGGTATCGATCCTCTAATTTTGATATTTAAATGTTTTACAATAAAGAAATAGAAGTATTCACGCATTCCTAGTAAAAAGAAATTTTTTTTTAATGAGCCAAAAATGAGCAACATACGAATGCGGTGAAAACCAAATAGAAAAGCTACCAGTTGCAGTCAAAAGTATAATAATCAAACAAACTAATGAAGAAGTTGGACAATTTTAAACGTAAATATACCATATAGCCATACACATACGGGGACCGGCCGTAAGGGCCAACACATCTGGAACGCCTCCCAAAATTCGAATTCCAAACGCACATACCTGAAATGGGGCACGCTAACGTCGTCTCGCAAGACGTTCTAGGTCTATTTTTTGTTTTGTAGATCATACTCAAAGGGGTGAAATATTAAAAATCCAGCAAAGAAGGCTTGCTGAACGCACAAACGCCGACAACGCCATAGTAGAAGCCGTCGAGGAGCGGGATAATCGCGATAAGTAATAATTCGTAGGAAAAATATCAACGACGACCATCTGCAGTGGGAGCAAGCTCGCAAACCGATATGCAGACAACGAAGGGGCTGGTGTAGGACACAGGAAATGCACGGCCGTCGTTTTTGTTCTATGTTTAGTGTTTTACCACCCCCGAGTTGAGCACTAAAATAATAGACAAAACTTTTAAACCACGTTTTTGTGCCCAATTTCAGGTATGTACACATCGCGACACTGTTAGCACGAACACGACATCGGCGCATTTTCGCATTTTACTTTTAAAAAGTATTAGCGAGCACGAAATTTTATCGCTTACATTAGAGAACTAAATGAGCCTCTTTCCATAGCAATAATAACTTGGATGACATCCGTTGGTTTCAAAAAGAAAAACTGTGAAAACCGGCGATCGCTTGTTCGCGCTAACAGTGTCGCGCTCTTGTACGTTTAGAATTCAAGGCGGGCCAAATGTGCTAGGCCCTTGCGGTCGCTTCCTGTACATGCGTAAGAGGAAACATAAATAGTAGTAGATAGATCGCAATAAAGTGAGGAGGAGGAGGAGCCTTACAGACATGCAAATTCCTCGCTACAGAACTCCAGTACAAGGCTAATAACGTAATATATTTGTGTAAGTTTGCTAGATGGCTTCCCCCTCCCCTTTTTTTTTGTTTCCGTGTTTATTATTCACTTTGGGATTTTACACGGCTAAATACAAAAGTTACACGCATGTTTATTATCGCTGAAATTTTATTTCTATTTTATGTTAAAAACTATATTTGGACTGCTTGTAGAAATGTTTTCTCTTCAGAGGAAAGGATTGTTTGACCGGATCTATCATCAAGTTGCACGAACGATCTTCAGTAGGGAACAGAAAAGATCGATAAGGCCTTCGAAGCTAAAAAAAAAAGAAGAGTACTTGAACACAGAATGACGTAAGCCAAATATACACACGACAAGAGAAACAAACTGTGTTTGTTCCAAGAACAGGGATGTTTGCAGTGCCCGGAGGCTAACAGGGTTCTCAGTTTCTTTTTTTCTTCAATACTTTATATTGTCGAAAGTCTATGTCCAATCCTCGGACGATCCCGACTATTGGTCCGTCGAACTAATTACATCTCTTCGATTTTTGCATCGTACTATGATGAGGAGTGAGGTTACGGTAATTCAATTACTTATTCGCAGTGAAATGCGTGTTTTTATCCTATTTTGTTGAGCTTATATGGTTTCACATTTGATGAGTATTCGCGACTCCAGCGAACTATAGAGGGCGCGCTGGTCAGGCAAAATGGCGGACGAAAGGAGGTCGGACCACCATAAATTTCTTGCACTGCAGCGTAAAATCGGTGTTACATATGAAAGCGAAGTGATTTTTCGACGATAGAAACCTTCTTTTAGTCAGTGCGTAGGAATGACACGGCGGAAGCATAAATTAATTACTGAAAACGATGTTTGTTTCTATGCTGCCTACGAGAACCAATCAGCGATAACAGAGGAGAGAGTCGAAACGACCTCCTTTCCTGACCTTCGCGGCGTCAATTTCGCTGGAGTCGCCAATACCATTCGGTTCCATGACTCCCCCCCTCCCACACACACACACGCAAAAAGAGATACAGAAAAGTAATTATTTGTAAGATAATTTGAACTAATTTTAGTGCATTTAGTATATTAACTTGTATTAAACTGTAAGTACGACAGAAGACTCAATGGCAATCAGATTTAAGTGATTGTCGTTTTTCTCCTATCTTAATTTGAATTATTGATTTTCTTTTGAACTTTTAGAAAATTTGAAGCTCCTCATCGGGGCGTAATGCCACGCTAAGCATTGCGGGAATCCGTGGGAACAAAATCCATACGCGCTCCGCTCCTGGCTCACAGGTCCCCAGAATGCAACGCGCGCGGTGACGGATTTATGGACGTAGTCGATTGAGTATTTAGGTACAGTGTTGGGATCATAGAGTTATTATGATGTACGCTAGAGGTTCAATTGGCGCTAGTGTGCTGTCGCAAATTGAAGCAGACAGCAACCAGTCGAAAATTGACTTCCGGTAATCAGTGGCGTAAGGCATCCCAGTCACGTGGGAGGGTGCCACCTCTGGCAGTACTCTCCCCCCCCCCTTCTCGCTTTACTGGTTGGTTGCGATCTCGGGGATTGAAGAGGGGGGGGTGCTACGAAAAATAAGGTCTCCTGGTGCCGGATGGACTAGCTACGCCACTGGAGGTATTGCGTTTCTATGAGAAAAAGTTTGCACATGCATTTATGTGCACTGTCTGACACTGTTAGCGCGAACACGACGTCGGCGCTTTGTAGCATGAGGGAACTACTGTGCCAAACGAACGAAGGACATCTGGGGGCTATGTTCGACAAATGTTTCGTTTCTCCTAAAAGAAACGGAAGTGACGGAACTGTCAATATAGCGTCTGATAGGTTAGAGGCTCAAATGACAAAAATTCTCTCTTTTTTCATTTGAGCCTCTAGTCAATCAGACGCGATACAGCGTTCCGTCACTTCCGTTTCTTTAGGAGAGCGAAACATGTGTCGAACATAGCACCTCTGGAAAGCCAAGAGAGACGGCAAGAACTACGCAGTACACCCTAAGAAATGCCTGCGTGTCTACTTACCCGCAAAACACTCGAAGAGACAATCTCTGCGATCTAGGAAATCAGCTCTGCGAATGATGAGGCGGAACATCTGTTTAGTCCTCAAAATGTCTGCTCTGTGGCATTACGCAATACAAGCTTGACGCTTTGCATTGCGTAATGCCACAGCGCAGACTTCATTCATAACACTGGATCAGTAGCTCCCTATGCATGTACGATCAAAATAAATTGAAGGCCACGTAATATAGTCCGATTTTCAATAAGTAAGTACTGCTTTATTCTTTCTGCTCTGTGAAAAAATACTTGTTCTACGTTCGAAACATCACCCACATGCTCGAAATCTCTGAGAGCAAGTGTCCAATAATAGCTGCCCGGAGAAAATAATAAAAAGAGGCACCTGTCATAGCCCACTACTTTATTATTCACGTTTTGAATGTTTTTAACCGACCACAATGATGCACTACGGGGCAGTATTTATATAGTGACAGGACTGGCATATTAGCAATATATATGCGTCACCGGAATGCTGGCGAACCTTGAACAGACTCTATATTCCTACCCCTGTCAGACGGCGTTTTAAAGATCCTTTTCACTAAGCTCCTTTATAAAATCGGCGAACCAGCGCACGCCGTAGAGCACGTGCGCGCGCCACAGAGCACGTGCGCACTCCACATCGCGAGCTGATTGGCCGATTTTTAAAGGAGCTTAGTGAAAAGGATCTTTAGAACGCTCGTCCTGACACCGGATTATTCGTAGCTTGTTTTCACACACCTGCTGTGGAACGTAGGTTTGGGTTTCAAATTTAGCAAAGTGAAACATTGTTCACTGATAAAAAAAAATGTGCGAACTAATGCAGTTACATTTTTACCATGCTAATAAAGGTACATACGATTCGGTACGACCCACATAACAAAAGTGCTCCATGTTATTTTCCGGCGAAGAGACAAAATGCACGCGCGTTTTCCCATAGGAATGCAAAGGAGCACCGCAAAAGTAGACTGGTTGCTGTCTGCTTCAATTTGCGTCACGGAGGTCGCATAGGAACTAGCGCCTGTCGAATTTCTAGCGTCCATTATAATAACTCTATGGTTGGAACAATAGGCCCATTTTACTTCCTTGTGTTTTCGGTAAAGTAATCAAACATAATGTAAAACAATATTTTCACATGAACTCACCAAAAAATCTCACTCCCTCGGAGCCCCCATTTAGAAAGAGGTTTTCCTGCAAAACAATGGTTCGGGAATCAGTCTTAAGGGAAATCGGTGGCCGAGTGGTCTAGCGCACACCAGCTCGGAGCACGTGGAGCGAAGCTCGCTTGCAGAACCCAGGGATCCTGGGCTCAATCCCCACCCCTGCCGTTTCGATCTGGATGAGCATCGTACCGGCGTGCGGTCGTGTTTCACTACTGCGTGGTGCACGCTAAAGACCCCAGGCTTTCACTGTCAGTTGTACTGCACTGGCTAAATTGATCACCTACAGCTGGGAGAGAAGTCGCCACTAGAGGAAGACTAACTTGAGGTTGTATACACATAAACTTTGTAATTCATAGCACGGCTGAATGTTGTTCATTGCAGCATAATATCTGCTGTATCACCACATGGTGTCACACATGAAACAGGGAGACAAAGAAGTAATATGACGTTTACGAGCACATGTACATTTTAAGTGCCTGTCTTGGTTAGATATGATGTGACTTGATCGAAATTTTTTAGCAACTATCTATATCAGAAGTCAAGTAAGTACCTTGGTGTAAATTCCACAAAAAAATCTTCCCTGGACTAAACACGTATACTCAGTAACTTGGCAAAACAATTGCTCGAATGCTGAATTTCATTAAATGGACTCCAAAGATTGCTTCGAAGGTATTAAGGGGCACTAAACCGCTTTCTGCGATGGTCTATTTATGGTCATAACTCAAGCTATGGGCTATAATAATTTTAAAAGTAAAACATTACATTTATGCCTGGCCGATTTCTCCATTAAAATCAAGTGTAAAGATCGATTACCTTGGAGCTATCGCCGACATCAGAGGGCGCCATCGGACAAGAGGAATCTCTGGTCTGATGGCGTGTGAACCAGCTTTTTCAAGCTTTATACGTGCTCACGTCATGATGCCTAAAAACAACAGGAGTTGGTTGTTTTTAATTTGAATAAACGAATTAATAAATAAGGCCTTGCCAACAAAATGAACGTATGTTGATGCTAATGATTATTCCGTGCCCAAAAGTACCATAAAGGTTTTGATATTGGTGCACAACAAAAGTTCATTCCATAAAAAAAACATCCAACATGCAAGAACATTAAACACACAAGTAGCACGTCAATAGCCTAAGTCATAATAGGCCCCTTCCGGTATTTAAAGGGCAAAATAAGACGCGAAAAAAAAATCGTGCTGAACAAAGCGCTATTGCAAAATAAACTGAGTTCGATGCATTTGCGACCTTTCAATTAGCTTGTCGGGATAAAGCGTGTCGCAATGTAGCTTTGAATGTAGTTGGGATACGTCACTCTATGCTGCCAAAAGATCATGTAGTACATCAGTATGACCTTGGATAAGCTGCCGTTTAAACACTGTATCCCGGCAATGACGGTCACTTAAAGGGCTGAGATTCATAACCCTAACAACAACAGGATTGTCAATATGAAGACTCTGGTGAAAATGCCTATCATAGACAATGCATCCCAAACGCCTTTGTACAGCTTCAATATATGTACATTCGCTTTCCGATAAATGGTTCCACACGGCAGAACCAAATTCGAGTCAAGGCCTACACTCTAAAAAAAAAAGTGTTCGTCTTACACTTCTTTGTTCCATATAATACACCCCAAAAACTTCAGTTTGATGGACAGCGTACTGACGTCGAACACATGGACCCAACTTTTACAAGGGGGTTGATAACAGCTAAAACACGTAAAAAACAAACAAAAAAACATTGAGATTTTGCAGTAGGGTTGACAAAACCCCGATTATTATTATTTTTAGTCAGTAACAGGTACATTAGCTATTTTAATCAGTTGTTCCATTCGGCTATCGAGCCGCTTGTGAAAGTTGGTACCGTCGGTTCAACGTCGGTGCGCTGTACTCAGTGACGTTTGGGGTATTATATGGGACAAAGAGTGTAAAACGACACCCTTTTTTTTTTGAGAGTGTAACCGCATCACAAAATAAAAGTAACATGGCATTAGGTGCTTAACAGAACCGAATAAAACGTCGTACCGTAGAATTCAACACAGGTACCAGAAATGGTAGTGACACGAGATTCGGACGCGAGAATTGGCAATGGACTAAACACACCAAGGTCCCTGATCACGTCAGCTCGAAAAATAGTATACAGTGGTTCAACTTGCACTTAAAATGCAAAGGATATTTACGAAGCGAGATAACTTTTGTATACATGGCTTGCACTGACGTCACATCGCGTATTTTTGACCACCATGTAAGACGCTGGTTTTGTAGGAATTGTGAGCGACGCTTTAATCTTCTATAATTGTTTTGGGAGGACAGTAATAGCGACGCCTGTGCAAATCTGGGAGACACAAAACAGGATCCTGGTAAGAGGGAAGCTCCTTCTTTCCCTCTTCTCTGGTGGTCATCGGAGCGATCTGTGGATGACGTCACGTGCAAGAGTATCGGAAAACAAGTTCCTCTATAGCTCCCCTATACACCTTTCCAGTGCTTCTGACTCAAGCGAAAGATGCCGAGTCACTGAGCTTTGGGCGCTTGCGCGGCGTTCCACAGCCCAGTTGACAAAGATGGCGGTGCACAGAAGGCAATTACTGGAACGACCTGTTAATTACAGCGTCGGCAAAACAGCTAACCGCTATTTTGTTTGTTTCGACTGCAGTACTGGTGCAAGTGTGTCATTGTATTTACAGAAACTCATTTGCGGGCGTTTTGTAGCGAACAGTCGCAGGGTGCTTAAAAAATCTAAGCAGCTGTTTACGTTAAAAAAAGCTGGAACAAACAAATAAAGCATGAATCCTCGGTGGCCTGAAAAGGCAGACACTCTAATTACTTTATCTCTCCTTAGTGTATGTAGGTTGCTTTGGTATCCTACAATGGATACAAAAACAAAAAACACTGGAACGCGACAGAACAGCACATGATGAAACAGCCCGGTCCGAACAGCGAGAGTCAAAACATCACGGCGTCAAAATAGCACAGCGACAAAAGCAGCATGCGTCAGTCAGATTTGTACGGCATTCATTTAAGTAATCGAAATCACTTGTAATGAACTTACTTTTTGGATAAATTTTCTAATCATTTGAACACATTTATTAGGAAGCAGTCACAACAGTGATCTGATTATTTTTGGAAGTACTTAAGTTACTTGTTACTGTTACTATTATCCCCGCCCATTTTAATAGCGCCCTTCGTTTCTACAAGTTTCCTATTAAGAAATCCTGGAACCAAGTCTTCAACAGGAGGATGCTTTACCGAAATGGTTGGATTAAGAAGATAAGTAGTTTATAATTCGGTGATCCTAATTCAAAAATGGATCATACGGAAGACCCGTTTTCGAACCTGCAGAAACATCTGTCGTTTTGATGATCTGAGGTAATCTGAAAAGTAGAGGATACTTTTTGAAGTAACGGCCAATCACTTTCCTTCTCAAGTAATCCAATGAGCTTAAGAGAACACTCTTGCAGCAAGGGTAATTCAAATTGTAATTAATTACTTTTCTTCGAGTATAGCGTGTACAAGACTGCCGTCAACCCAGCACAGTGACAAAAGAGCACACGCCAAAAATAGCACAGCGTCAAACCGTCAGCTATACCGGAGCCTTTGAAGCATGCTTTTAAGCGCGCGCCCCGCGGTCACGGTACCACCCGGGCGTGCGCTTAAAAGCATGCTTCAAAGGCTCTGGTAGTGAGGTACGCTGAACACGGTAACGGTTTGCTAAAAGTCACTAATGGCACGTCAAGACAGTGTGAATATTTATAACGTGTGAAAACATATCTCATATTGCCAGCGCTGTCTATAGATACAAATAATTTGTAAGCCCGTGAATATCTTAATTTTTTTTTGTGGGAAATGCAATGATAGCAAGTTAACCGTATACAAATTTTGTAACTGCATTATTGCTCAAGTGTCATTGACAGTATATCACTGCGCACGCTGTTGCAACGGCACTATATCCCTTCGCATACTGTATACTTCGGAATACTTGCAAATCAAAAACGCGCCCCCCCCCCCCCCAAAAAAAAGAAAAGAAAAAGCTTATTGCAAATTTTGAAGCGTCTTATTGCGGTGTAATGCCACATTATGCATTGTGGGAATCAGTGGGAAGCAAAATTCGTATGCAAAATTCCTGGCCCACAAGTTCCTAGAATTCAACGCGCGCGGTGACGGATTTAGGGAAGTAGTCTATTGATATAAAACCCGTAATGTTCGTAAATCTGAGTGAGTTCGATGGTTGCAAACATGACCGCACGGTCAAATTAACAAAAAATTAAAATCGTAAAAAAGAAATGCTTGAGTGTATTGGCGACTTTAGCGAAATCGACGCCGCGTAGCGGCAACTCCGCGAAGCTCAGGCGAGGAGGTCGTTTCGACTTTGTCGTCTGCTATCGCTGCTTGGTTCTCGTAGGCAGCATAGAAACAAACATTGTTTCCAGTGATTATTGTTATGTACTGGAATTGCCAGCGGAACATAAGAGAATATAAACACACACAAAATTATACATCCACACTTCCCGTGCTTCTCAGTTGACTACCAGAATAAGGTGCCTTTTTTCTATTTTCTTCTTCATCGTCCAGGACGATGAAAAAGAAACGCTTATGGCCTAAATATGTCCAACGAGACTGAATGTCCATCGAGCCTGAATGTCCAACGAGACGAAAGGTCCATTCGAGACGGAATGTCCAACGTGCCTGAATGTCCAACGAGACGGAAGATCCAACCGAGACGGAATGTACAACGAGCGTGAATGTCCAACGAGTCTGAATATCCAACGGATGTGAAATGAACCTTGCATAGAATTGAGAAGATATTTTTTTTTTCGAATAGTAAAATTACTGATAGTTACGGCGGTGAAAAATGCGTTTGATGAAATGGGGAACCACACGTTTCGGTGCGGAGATTTCTGTACGCCATCGTTTCGGTACCGGGCTTTTCAGTACCGGGCTTTTTGATGCACGGCTATTTTGGTGTGCCGCTGAGCTTGTCCCTCTTCCGTTGCCTCTGTGAACTACCCCGAATAATATTAAAATTATGCTCGTGTATTTCGTAGACTTCATTAAAAAACCCAAAACAATACATTTAGTGTTCGTTTATATATCTAAATATAAAGATAATTTTTATAATTAAGAAAATTACGTAGAAAAGTTCACACATGCTGGAAGATCAAAGACCGAACTCGTTGACCATTAACAATTGCTCACGCGTTTGCTTTTTAGAAGGTCGTAACTCTGGCGCGGAAACAAATGTGGGGTCCACGAGAGTTCTTGGAATCGTTAAGCGTGCTTATCCCCAGCCAGAGTCTTCTTTCCGTATTGTACGGGTTGCTGTGTTTTCATTATTGATGTCCCTAGTCGCCCAAAGATGATGTCCCCCTCATGGGAGAAAAAAGCCTCATTAAATTGTTAGTATTATTGTTAGGTCAAGTCGGCGTACTGTGTAATTACACTATAGTCCGTTGCAACCTAAGAACGAAGGGCGAGGGTAAGACGGGCCGGGGAGGAGGAAGCAGACGGAACGCTGGAGAAGAGAGGGGGAAACCTCCTTCTCTCTTTGGCGTTCCGTCTGCTTCCTCCTCCCGGCCCGTCTTACCCTCGCCCTACCTTCTTGAGTTGCAACGAACTATAGATTGTAGATGTTTTTTTGCTGTTGTTTTCTACAAAACGAAGGTGAAAGCTCCAGACATTTCTGATTAAACATTTCGGTCCCCAGAAACAAAAATTGATCCTGATATCAAAATCAGTCATACAATGCAATGTTCCTTCCATTAAGCCTTTATGCGGGTGATATCCTAAAGTGGTGAGCTTTTGTCAAGTGATTGTCCAGAGGTTTCGGCACATTGACGCTCATCGCGACGATTAGATTCGCATGCTTCGGCCACCAAAGCGATTGGCGTCGCAGTGAACCATGTGTTTAGAAACAAGTAGGTATTCTTAATAATTAATACAATACTTTTTTAGGATTGGCTTCCGTCGTTTCCTCTCTGCCTTTTCTGGTCACGCGGCATGCAGCAATCTCACCGATACGCGCCCAGGCAGCGTACCGAGGCTGCGATCGGATTTCAACTGGTTGTAACTCTATCGCAGAGCCGCTGCGACAGTGTGACCGCGATTTATTCATATGCGCAAATTACAAGTGCACGTATGACCACAGGATTAGGAGGTCAGCCCCTCGCTCGGTGTTCCCAAAATTACATTATGGTAGAGTCGTGAGTAGAACATATTCATGTATAAAACCGGACTTTTATAATATTGAACGACCCGGGTTCGATTCACTATCGGACCTTTGTAAATTCTGAAAGCTGCATTTGTCATCCTCTCTTTTTTGGAAAGAGGGTTTCATTGTTAATTCCCACTTTCCCTGGCTATCTACACACCCTACCCTAATCAACTCTTTTTGACAGTTCGACGAGCGGGCACTTTCGCCCCGTTCTCTATTCGACGAACTGTCCTTCCTCCAGTTGTCCAGAGACCGATGTACTTTCGACGAATTGGCCGGATTCGCGGTGCAATACGTACGCTTCCCCTATAAGAATAGAAAGCCACATGGAACGATCTACTGTTATATTCACACAGGATGCAGAATATTGGTACATCCGGGTGCGAACCTTCGGCTGCACGCCGAGGTGAAGGCGTTCGTGTCCTTTATCAGCAGTCAGGCTCCCACGTACCGAGATATCATCAAATACCTCGACCGGATCGCGAGCTTCGGAGTGCTTTCAGAAACCAGTTTAATTACATGGACTCCTTGAAACATCGATGCATGTCACATGCAAAAAACATTGCCTACTGCATGATACCAGTATTATCGCTCTAGTCTGTGACATACAAACCTACTGGCAGGAAATACAGGCGTATATAAACTACTGACAACTGCAGTGTTCACTGAGTAGTTGTCTGTTCCAAAGATAAACGAACAAAAATAAAAATTTGTCAAATTCACACAATTGTTCTGCATTTACTCATGAATTGTCGGGTCCCACCCCTAACCTTCCCCGTGCATTTATGGGTGCGTTAGATGAAGATTTTATAAAAAAAGAAAGATAGTAATATTTTTTTTATTAGTGGGAAATTACCCTTGAGCAAACTGCTGATTCCTCGCACCAACAGCTCCAAAGCTCCTTTCAAAAATTTAAATATTGACTCTGCGCATAGCCAGTGGCGCTGGCGGGTCTTACACTTGTGCTTACACTGCGGGTCTCCGTACGTAGCTCATCCATAGACCGAAACGGGTAGGGATGAGGACTGAACTAGAAATTCCTGGGATCTGCAGCGCGGCTTTCGTAGACGTCCCCCAATTGTGATGCACTACAACACCGGGACACCGCATCCCTATTATATTTCAAATTGGCTGACCGAAGTCATGGAAACATTCGAAACATTCGAACTGTCAATATCAAAGGAGCGTTTGGCGTCGTACAGTCGACACCTTTAACCGATGGGTACATAGCTGCGCATCGGCACTCAGCTAACAAACCATCACGCTTCCTATAGATTAAATTAGAATATTTGTGTCTGCGCTGTGTTTCTCTGTCGGTCCGTCAACGTCGGCTTCAGTGGGACGACATTTTAGTATGACGAAAATATGGCAATACCTGCAAGAACGTGGATTAAATATACACACAAGTATGTATATTTAACAAGACAAATTATACCAGCACGCCACAGGCGAGACGGAATGTCCAACGTGCCTGAATGTCCAACGAGACGGAAGATCCAATCGAGACGGAATGTACAACAAACCCGAATGTCCATCGAGACGAAAGATCCAACCGAGACGGAATGTCCAACGAGCCCGAATGTCCATCGAGACGAAAGATCCAACCGAGACGGAATGTCCAACGTGCCTGAATGTCCAACGTGCCTGAATATCCATTATTGGATCTTCCGTCTCGTTGGACATTCAGGCTCGTTGGACATTCCGTCTCGTAATCAGAAGAACGGCATATGTACCGACTTTTTTGTTTTCTCAAGACAATCGTTCATAAGGAAATACAAAGAACGTATAGAGCGCAACATAATGTATGTGGATGAATGTAATAAATGAAAAATAATTGTATTTCTTTAAAAACCGATGTAAGTGCCGATGTGCTTTATGCATAAATGTAATTTTCTGACTTCTCGTAGAAAAGGCTCAATCGGAGAGTAATTTCAAAGCTTAATCGTGTACGGTGGTGGTGACTCGTAGCGGAGACATCGCAGGGAGGTCTCAGGAAATCTCAGACCCCTCACGAATTTCCACGGGGTAAGGGGGGGGGGGGGGGATTATGCGACCGTCGCGCCCCTAGCGCCGAAGTTGAGAACTGAATCCATGGAAACAACGTGAATTATTTTGACGTGTTTGTGACGTAGCGCTCGGCTGACGTAGCCGAAACACTGTATCAGCGTTTGGATGAGGAAGATCATTAAGAGTTTAACTGCGCAAAAGCGACGAAGGCCATACTGCGCCAGACTAATGCATTGACTTGTGCAACTCAAAGTAATATTAATTTAGGGATCAAACGTATAGTCAACAAAAAAAGTGCAACCTAAAATTTGTGCGAAAAACAAAAACCACTTGTCGGCAGATCTGTTGATGACACGCTCGAATGGGATGATAAAATTTTCACCAAGTGAAAATACAAAAAAAAAACAGGAATTAAAAAAAAAGCTTTTGGGAAACAGTTGCGTTGGTGCTGCTCAAGGCCCGGAATAACTTGAGGCTAGTCTGGCTTATCTTTAGTACAAATAAAGTGACGCTCAGAATACCTCCCTGAGGAACACCATTCTCTTGCGTGAAAGAGTTGGATTAAGTACAGTCTGGTCAAACTTGGAAAGGTCCGTCCTGTCAAGAAAAGCCTTTATACAACGCAACATACGGCCCTCGTATTCCACAGGCACAGAGGTCTCGAAGGATTCCGTACCTCCAGGTCGTGTCGCACGCCTTTTCTAGGTCAAAAAACACAGACACAGAGTGTTGCCTGTTTACAAATGCCTTATGGATCTTCGTTTCGAGACGCACGAGGTGATCCAAGGTAGACCGGCCTCGGCGGAAACCACACTGGTAGCTGTCAAATATATACGTTTTGTTCTTCGAGAAAATATACAAGCCGTCTGCTAATAAGTCATCCGCACGTTTTGCAAAGACAACTGGTAAGAGTAGTGGGGCAAGCGCCCAAGGAAGAGTAGGGTCCTTGAGAATTTCTCGAAATTTTAGGCTGATGTTATTGTGAAAAAGACAGGCTTCGGTTTACGCCTGAAACGCACATGATCACACTTTGCCGTGTTCAGTTCCATGCTCCATGTGTCACACCTCGCAAAGATACAGGAGATATCATCTTGTAATGCACATTAAGTTTGCGATGTCATGGACCTCAGCGTATACAACACAGTAATCTGCGTAAAGCCTTCTTCTTGAGTCCATTAATCATTTTCAAGATTCCGTCATAAGAAATTTCGATTTCTGTCCGTACTTTCTAGCAACATATCAGGAGAAAACGGGTATTCATTAGGAACTACGGACGAAAATACAGATTGAGACGTACCTATCAAAAAGTGTCGCTTTTTCTTCCTCTTCCGCGACGAGTTGTCCGCAGTTAGCAATGGGGGGAATTCCGAGTGCTACTTTATTTTTTGACTTCACGTATTTCCAAAGTTAATTCTTTTTGGTTTCTTTTTTTCTCAGTTTATCATTTAAAGACTCTTGAAATCTTAGTTTGCATTCACGCGATTTATTTTTGAATTGTTTACATGAGACTGTTAGTTGTGAAAGAGATGCAGAGTCGTTTTCTTTTACGATATTTAAAATATGCTCGCCTTTACCTTTTGGTCATGGAGCGTAGTTCGGCGTTCGTCCACGGTTTGTCTTTACGTCGACGGGAACTTAACACCTTGGTACTAACGAATACTTCGACTAATTAATTAACTTTATTGCTAAAATGATTTCAAAAGATTTCAATATCAAGGTTGTCGGAGAGTTCTCTAAACTCAGAGTACTATTTAAAGAGATCATCCTGAGATGCTCTCCTAGTTACCGCGACTCATACAGAAAAACTTTTTCTGGATGGGTTCGACCCTTTATTTTCGCACCTGCTAGTTATATCCCCTACTATATTTTTCGTGATCGCTAATCCCAGGAATCCTAGAGATAGAGGAGACATTTTTTTTTTTCTACAATTACTAAAAAGCAAGTTTAACGTGGTGGCCCTCGTTTTACCTAGCCTTGTCGGGAATGACACACGTGATGCTCCGAAGCTGGAAACAAAATTGAGAAAGGTCCTGTACGTGGTTTGACCGTCTGCTACTCCACATTAGGAAGGTTAAAATCACCCCTGAGCACAAGGCCTCTTAGTCGATGATTGACAGTATATGAAAAGGGGGAACATTGCAGATTCATCTTAATCAGGAGGCCTCCAAAAAAGGAGCACACAGTGATACACTCGCCATTTTTAGTAAAATCTTACACCATACCGATTCACAATTTCGACCATTAACCTTGATCTCAAAACTTTGCGAGCTGTCATGAACTAAAAGAAAGACACCATCACCATATTTGTTTCAATCTCGGCGGTATGCGACATAGTCCGAGGGGAACACTTCAGCATCGCTAATAGAATCTTCCAGCCAGGACGCCGTACCAGTAACAATACTAGGCTTAGTCAGAGTAATGACGTCAACCGAATCTTCCACTTCATTTTCCACACTGCAGCAGTAAACAACGGTGACAGTACATTCACATGTGGTTTTCGGCTTGCGCCCAGATTTCCGCGGTAGTTGCTATCGCCTTTATTTCCTTTACATGCATCCCTCAGGTGTATCGCAGTAGAAATGTTTTCCACCGATGATAAGTTTATCAAAATGCATTACAACTTAAACGAGTTTTGTTGTGATATAGCAAAATCGAGCAGCTGACTGCGTTTATATCTTAACTTCACCTGAAAAATCTTCGCCGAGTGAGAATTCACTATTTTTTTCAGCTTGAAGCCTCGGGACAGAACATGTTGTTTGACCTTGAAAGATTAGAAGTTCGCGATTATAGGTCTTGATCTTTCTGGGTTCTGGTGGACCAGCCTATGCGCATGTTCAATCTCATCATCTGCCACGGTCACCCTGAGTTTATCTCTGGAAAAAATCAAGTATTTTTGATTCGTGATTGAGACGATGTTTCCTTAGGTTCGTTCATACCATAGAAAAGCACGTATTTTTCTTCTTGGCAGGTTTTCTAGGTCATCTTGTTTGGAGCAGACCACTGCAAGCTGGGAGGACAGTTTACTCGAGTGTGCGCTGACTTCTTGCATTTCGTGTTTAAAGCTGTTTAGCAAGGTTATTTTTGTTTCCACTGTCTAGAACTTATCGTTTAGGGCTTCTATCTTCGTGTCGAATAAAACTGATTTTTGTTGCTTTAAGCCACTTGATTTAGAAGCGTTTCTTGACCCCTTGTCCAATTTTGGTAGTAAATAGACGGCCCAACAATTTCTGGATTTGACTGTCCGTGAGAGGTCCAGGATTTAGATAAATATCTCCGAGAGAATATTATCATAAATTTCTACAAACACTGCATATATGGATTCAACAGAGTGTTTCGGCACCAAAAACACAAATCTTCAAAGGCAATGGGGAACGAGGCCGGCTGACGTTTCCGCGAGCCACGAACTTCGTGGTACAGAACCTGTAGTGATAGCAAGGCGCAAGCGTGCTGCGTGCGTTATGCCGTCACCGAACCCCGTCGAAGAAGCGACTGATGCTTCCTTTTGTAGGCGGTGATCATGCTATGGTGCCTGGAACGCGTCTCCGACTGGTGTGTTTAGCGTCCTATCCCGCCCATACATCAAAAGTGGTCCCGAAGTGGCAACAAATGACGTCACAGAAGCCGGAGTGTCATGCTGTTGACTGTCGCGATCCTGGCGGTTGGCCGTAGAAATGCTGGCGAAAAGCGCGAGCGAACGCGAGTGTCGCTGTCGTCACGGCGTCCCAGGCGTCCCAACTTTCGGCTGCTGTAGCTTCCGTGGACTGTCACAGTGGAGAGCGACCTGCAGCAGGACAGGCGTCTGCCATAGATACCACAACTGTTGGGACGCCGCCAGGATCGCAACCGGCGACAGCATGACACTTGTATGACGTCATCAGGCGGAAATCGAGGGACCACTTTTTTGGGCGCGGTAAACACACCAGTCGGAGACGCGTTCCAGGCACCATAATCATACCATGTGCCATGCCGTTGTTGCCAGACGTGCCAGGCATCAGGCAGGAAACCGCCGGCAATGGACGCGCATGCAGATGTAGACCCGCGGCCCTCTTCAAATCTGTAGATTTCCGATGTCCGTGGATGATGCGTATACGTTCTTCGGCCCATGCAGTGGCAGGATCTGTAGTAGAAGAAGTGATAAGCGTGCTGCGTGCGTTGTAAAAAAATAAAGTGGGTATACGTATACGTTCGCTATCACGCCATTAAGACCAACTGCTGCCAAGTGCTACGACCCAAATGGAGCAACATCATATCAGCGTCAAAAGTGCCTCGGCATGGCGCTCGTAGCCTTCGCGCGTTTATGCGACCCCCAGCTAAACCAACCACGCACAGCCAATGCACGGCGATCCTGCACTTTTGTTCCGTGCTTGATCAATTCAGCTTGAGTTTTTTTTAGCGAACGCACAAAGAGGGGAACGTCGTGACGATACACAATCTGGAAGCGCTGCCTGACTAACTTTCCTGATTTTTAATTGTATAATTTCTGGGGTAAAAGGAAGCTCGTCGAGTTCATTTTTCGGCTTTTTCCCCCCGACTTCCTTTATCGTATTGATTGGAAATGAAAGTATCATTATCAGATCGTAGCGCACGTCGATGGGACCGAATGTGAAATGGAGTATAGCTTTCTTTTAAATTGGGGTCTTTGTGCCATGTGGGCCTGTAACAAAGACGTGGATATTTCCTGGCAGATTTTTTTGCATATTTATAACAAATAAAAAAATCAGCAGAACCCATCCTTTGGGAATGATTATCTACGTTAATGCGAATAGCATCAAACGGTGCGGAGTTATGCGCGTTCGTCAGGTGGCCGGCACACTCTAGATACGCCAGCCCACTCTTGAGGCGATTCTAAATTTGTTGACACTTTCACAGCCCTGCGCACGATCTCCGCAGCCCAGCACGTGCGTTTGTGTCACTTAGGAAGCGAGCAAAGCACGCGCCATACGCACAAACACTCAAAATGGTACCGACCAGACTTTCTGGCGTCTCAGCTAGTCTCAACCAACGGTACTCTAAACGGTTTTTTATATCTTTACCAGAGGACGCGCTTTACAGCGCTGTCACAGCTACCGGTGCACGCGCATTCCATGCACGAGGCTCATTCCGCTCTCGTGAGGCTGAGCACGGCCGCTACATCACCCTCTCCCGAGCGCGGGAGGGGGGTGAGCTAGCGGCCGTGCTCAGCCTCACGAGAGCGGAATGAACCCTCGTGCATGGAGCGCGCGCACCGGCTATGACTTAGCGCTGTAAAGCGCGTCCTATGGTAAAGATATAAACAACCGTTTAGAGTACCGTTGAATGACTGCTCTTCACAGCTTAATAAAAAAAAACTGCCTTCATAGCTCTCTGGTTAGCGCGTCTGCCTGCTGATCAAAGGGTCAACGGTTCGAATCCCGCCGGCGCCGGTCTTTTTTATTTATTTATCGACCCGCGGCGTAAGAGGTTAGATAGCCAGATAGATAGATAGATAGACGAAAAGTGCGTGAAGTATCCAAAGAATGCTATTCGCATTA